>RXID01015583.1:0-94986 GCA_005019695.1 Trichopus zeylanicus subsp. travancoricus | reverse complement strand
CGGCGTCGGCCTTGGCCGTCCGCGCCCGGGTGTCAGCGCGCCGGCGCCCCGGCTTCCACCTCCGCTCCCGCCCGCGTCCGCCTCCGCTCCCGCCCGCGCGCCGGGGTGTTATTTGCAAAAATCCGAATTTCGGGGACTTTTCTGTAAATCGAAATAATTTCCGGGAGTTTATTTACAAAAATCCGAATTTCGAGAATTTTTCTGTAAATCAGAGTTATTTCAGGGTGTTATTTGCAAAAAACCGAATTTCGGGGGATAAAATATAAAAAATAAGTTTTTAGGGGTGTATTTGTAAAAATAACCGAGGGTAACATCAGATTTTTTTGAGAAAAATTTAATTAAATAACAATCAGGATGTAGGTAAATATTTTCAAAAATGAGAGTGTGGGTAATTTCGGAAATTACGGGACGTAATTAAAATTAATTACATAGACTTATACGTAATTATCTTATTTATTAATGAAGTGAATTTTATAAATTCTAGACTCCAATAAGATGAGTTTAAGTCGCTTAAATGCAATATGCAGGGGCTTTATTTTTGACTAAACAATTATGCAGAAAAATTTAGGACAAGATTTACCTGGTTGGCAGATCACAATTGAAAACAATGCAAGCAATCAATTATGAGTCCGAGAACTCATCTTTAGTTTAACTTAGAATTCACGGGTTTTGAATTCTCTGACTTCACTGTACCTAACATGGAAACCCTTGAAAGTGGGTCTGACTTCTTGCAAAAATACTGAATTAAACACGAGTAATATCTAATTGTCGGAATATTAGAGAGTAATGTGCAAAATTATACATATATATGAGGGGGTATGCGCAAAAATCCCTAGTAATTTCGTCCCTGCGCATCCCACGCGTGCGATTGACTTTCACACGTGCGAAATGCTCCCTCCTTGCGTTCCCTGCTGCACCTACCCTCCCCTACCCCAGTCACCGCATCGTCAAAAATGACGACCCGGAGAACCCTGGCGTCGCTCCTTCTCCTTTCTCGTCCTCCTCTTTTTGCCCCTCTCTCCCCTCAAAACCCTAGACCTCTTCCCTATGGCCTCATCTCCGTCCTCGTCGTTGCGCCCCTTCTCCCGCATCTCGTCCTCCCGCCCCTCCCCCATCCCCGCTCCCCTTCTCCTCGCGCGCCTCGGCGCCCGCTCCATCTCTTTCCGTCCTTCTGCCGGACACGGCCGGAAGGATCGGTTCGGCCTAATGGAGGCGGGATCTGTTCCGGATCGGCTCCGGATCCAAGCGAGCTCCTCGCCAGTAATCGAGAAATCGCTGGAGAAGACCGGATCGAAGGTCTCCACTGTCGTGGATGTTGATCTCGGCGACCGGAGCTATCCCATCTACATCGGGTCTGGTCTCCTTGATCAGCCGGATCTCCTCCAGAGGTGCGTGCTCTTCTTACCTTCTTGTTTCTGGATTTTTCCTGTTTTTTTTATTTTCATGTTTAATTTCGATCTTCTACTAGGCATGTTCATGGGAAGAGAGTTTTGGTGGTGACGAACACCACGATTGCGCCACTTTACCTTGATAAGGTCGTGAAAGCTTTGACTGATGGGAATTCGAATGTCACAGTGGAGAGCGTAATTTTGCCTGATGGCGAGAAGTATAAGGAAATGGTGGGTTTTGTTTTTTATTGATACTTTGATTGATGTGATTCTCTTCTTGATGTTTGTTTCATGAATTTGCGAAATGTGGCTTTTTTCTAGTACACATTAATGAAGGTGTTTGATAAGGCCATTGAGTCACGGTTGGATCGGCGGTGCACGTTTGTGGCCCTTGGCGGCGGGGTGATTGGCGATATGTGTGGGTTTGCTGCTGCTGCATTTCTCCGTGGCGTCAATTTCATTCAGATTCCAACAACACTGATGGCTCAGGTTTCTATTGATTCATCTCATGTGTCATTTGTGATGTTTATTGTTTGGGAGTGGAAATGTGATCGTTTGTGTTATTTTTTGTCTCAATTGCCTAATGAAGGTGGATTCTTCAGTTGGAGGTAAAACTGGAATAAACCATTCACTCGGTAAAAACTTGATTGGAGCTTTCTACCAGCCACTATGTGTACTGATAGACACCGACACTTTGAATACGTTGCCTGATAGAGAGCTAGCCTCTGGCATCGCAGAAGTTATAAAGTATGGGTTAATCAGGGATGCAGAGTTCTTCACATGGCAGGAGAAGAATATGCCAGCATTGTTGGCAAGGTATCATGGATTTCTAACTCAGATTTTTTTAGAACTGATAGATTGATTTGATCGAGTTATGTAATCTCTTTTTACGTAAGAGCATTACAATTCATCTTAGTTGGCTCTTCTTCAGTCAAATATACAACTCATTTTTTGTTTGAACAGTTTTACCTATAAAGGACCCAGTTTTCCCTCATCTTGAAGTAACTAAGTTGATTAACTGCTGTATTAATTGTTTCATCATGATGAGATAATCACATACTAGTGTAAAAATCAACTATCTTAAGAAAAGCCAAATAAAAAAGTGATAAAGATAAGAAAAAGACAAAGGTCAAGTGCTTGAGAGAGTATATTTTTAATAATCACCTGCTCACTTCACAAGTCAATTTGAACTTGAAGTTATTTGATATTAGTCGAAAAGCTCTTCAAAATGCTACAGAGGGAGTAATGATTCCATGTTAGACAATTTAGTGATCCTTGTTTCCTAGCATTATAACCAACAAGCTTTCCTAAAATGGATTAGTATATTGGAAAGTTGAACCAGAAACAATTGAAGTAATAAAAACTGATTTTGATGTCAATTTCTTGGTTCTACATTTTCGCTGTAGCTTAATATTGTCCATTTCTATGACAAGCAATTCAGGACAACTACCAAAATTTGCCGAAGAATTTTGAAAGTCCAATAAAAACATGCTTGTACCAGTGTTAGAGCATTTTGTCGACAGCTCAAAGTAATTCTGAGCTGATCTGTGAACTATTCTTGCACTTCCCTGATTATTTGGCAGAGTATAGTATGTCGATGAATAGATGTATGTATTGATTAAAAAAATGAGTAGTAGTATAATTTGATAGGTTTGTAATTTAAAATGGCTCTTGAACTTCACTTTATCGTACGTCTTGTTTTCAGAAATTTCAGAGACTGGAACTTCACTTTATTGGTTGAACAATTTGAGTGAAGTTACATTTATCAGCTTGTCTTTAACCAGTATTTTTCAAAAAAGACTTTGAGTTGGTGTTTGGTTTAGAATATATTTTTGCAGGTGGAACTCATTGACGATGTTGAGATCCCATAGGAATCCCTGGCTTGTGTTTACTTTTAATAATCCTTTTATTTATACACTTAAAACACTTTTTGACAGAAAATAATCTTCAAAGTCCTTTGATC
Source organism: Trichopus zeylanicus subsp. travancoricus (assembly GCA_005019695.1). Lineage (NCBI taxonomy): Eukaryota > Viridiplantae > Streptophyta > Magnoliopsida > Dioscoreales > Dioscoreaceae > Trichopus > Trichopus zeylanicus. Next base: position 91,635 of record RXID01015583.1, on the reverse strand, counting down.
TTATTTTTCCTCTGTGTTATTGTGCATATTACACTTCAGATAACAGCTTCTGGATGAGTCTTTTTGTTTGTCATGTCTCTTATTTCATCCTTGTGCATCCATTAGATGGTTTTATTTCTATAATGGGAATAATTTTATGTCTGTTTTATGGTCAATACAGGGATCCTGCTGCCTTAGCATATGCTATCAAGCGATCATGTGAAAACAAAGCTGAGGTTGTCTCTTTAGATGAGAAGGAAGGTGGATTGAGGGCGACATTGAATCTGGGTCATACCTTCGGTCATGTATGTCTTGGTGCTACATACATTTGTGCTTGCTTGGAACTTTCTGTTGCCAATTCTTATTTTCCTTACATCCAATGGCCTATATAATTTTGGATGGTTCTCCTTAGTACTTAATGGGTGCTTTTGAAGATTTAAGTTACTTGGCCTTCTAAGAATTTATAATACTGAAACTTAAACAGGATCAGTAAGCTAGTGGTTTTTAGAGAGTTTCAGGGTTCAGTTCAGATTGAGAATCATCTTCCTCTTTTCTTGTTTTAGTCAAATATGGTTGTGAGTTAAAAGTGTTTGGCAGAAGTTAAGAACAGTTTTTTTAAAAAAATTGGTTGCTGTTCCAACCATGGTTTTTGCAGTATGGTTTATTAGGTATGACATATGAAGCTATTAAAGTTCTTTTTCGACCAATTGCAATGCTTTAAAATGTAGAATCCCTATTACTAAGAGTGTAGGAGTCATAATATATGTAGATTTATATAAAATACAATGGAAATTTAGTACGGAAATTTGGCTGCAATAGAGTAGTAATCAATTACTGGGGCCTTGATCAAAAAAAAAAAAAACCAAAGAAAAAAGAAAAAGTTACCAGGGTCATCTGTTTAACTTTGGAAGCATAATGAGCAAGAACCCTCATCTTTCAAGAAAAATCCAAACTTGAGGCTCTGCATTTCTTTTATTATTATATTGTGGTTACTATCTCTCTCTTCAAACTATGGTTGGAAATGTGGTGTATGAAATTGGAGCTATGTGATCCCTACTCTAGATGTGAAATACAAATCTGTTTACATTAGTATTGACATCAAATCAAGGATTTTAATTGGCTGTCGTTCTGGATGTGTTGAAATCCTACTGAAGCTATAAAACTTTTGAAGTATTCCTTTCCGTGATGCTAGTGGTTTCACTTCCATCATCATATCGGTTGAAGGATATCAATTATTTAGTTGTGCTCTCATTTTCAAGAGGTTTAAATTATTTATCATATCCAGCTCTATGTTGTATCTAGACTGTTGGAGTAAATCTTTTTGCTCCTTTTTGAACTGCTTGTGCTTGACATTCTCCATTTGTCAGGCTATTGAAAATGGATTAGGCTATGGAGAGTGGCTCCATGGAGAAGCAGTTGCTGCTGGCACGGTGATAATTTCTATATGTTTTCTCGTAAAACTCCCTTTTAAAAACTATTTATTTTGCTAACAGCCTGGCATATGATTCTTTAGGTTATGGCTGTGGACATGTCACGCCGCTTAGGCTGGATAGATGATGCAATTGTAGAGCGAGTACTGAGCATCTTGAAACAGGCCAAGCTTCCTTTAGCACCACCAGATGTTATGACTGTGGATAAATTTCAAGCGGCCATGGCTGTATGTTTCTCTCTGAAAGCTTTGTTATATTCTTGTAGCTGCTGCAAATTCACAATGCTAACTTGGGCATTCTTGAATTATTAGGTTGATAAGAAGGTGGCTGATGGCTTGCTAAGGCTCATCCTTCTCAAAGGTCCGTTGGGAAACTGTGTTTTCACTGGGGACTATGACAGAAGTGCCCTTGATGAAACACTCCATGCCTTCTGCAAATGATCTGAATCTCCATGCAGCTGCATTCTGCAATCCAATTTTCGGCAGTTCTCAACATATTTGTTGTATACTAGTTTTGGAACTTGTTTTTCAGTCAATAAATTATGTAACTGTAAGGGGCAACTAACTGTTAGTCTCTTTTGTAAAGTTGTTAAATTGTTAAATTTCTGTGGGTGGAGTTGCAATAATTATGTGTTCCTGTATAATAACTATGATATTTATTTTGTACTTCTGAACAAGGTTTTTATATTTCTTGTTACCTGGAATGACTTCTATTGGTGTTTTGGCTGCAGTTGACAATATAAAAGAAACCAATTTATTCACATTGAATCATTCATGGGCTGATCTACAAGAACATGAGAATGAAAGAGATCAATAATTTTATTTGAATTTACCAGTATAATATTTTCTTCTCATTTAGACTAAACATTGTCAAAGAACACATGACATTCCACAAAACTGTTTGGTTCATTCTCTCTCCAAACTTCAACTCAGTTTATTTAATTTGATCCAAATCCTTCTCATAACTGTCAAAACGTTGCTTCTGCAGCTTGTGACTAACGCATTGCCTGAAATTGTGCAATCAGCAACTCTTGAAGCGGTTAGCAGTCACCATTGAATAAGTCTCTTCAGCTTGAGTTGGGTTAAAAGCACGAAATGTATTTGCATCGTCGCCATCTTCGAACAAAGTATTTTCTACGGTAGCGCCATGAATAGCGCGTAGCAAAGCGGCGCCTAATACTCCGGCAACTCCCATCATATGAAATGGATTCAATGTCCAATTATGAAACCCTTGGAAAAAGAGGATGAATCGAAATATAACTGCTACGCCAAAACTAGGCGCAAAGAACCAACCAGATTGACCCAGTGGATAAATCAGGAATAGCATATCTCGCAGCCGGATAGCCGTCAACCACTGCAATCTCTAGATATTTAAATCCTGTGTTTCTTCTTTGCGTTGAAAATTTCATTATGACAAATTAAAATAATATCAGAATAAAAGCAAAATATCATAGCAAAAAAAAAAAATCCTAATTCAATTATTGGAGGAGTTCAAGAGTATTAAATGGGATTAATCTAGCTAGTTGAATATCAAATTATTCTAAAAATTTAAGCAAATAAAATATGAGACAAATTACCTAGTAAATATTTTTTAATCAATTATTCAATGGCTGGAGTTTTGATAACAATTATTAGTTTTGATATTAGTTGTTGGAAGTGCCTAATAACATTGAAATGGGGTAGAACCGAACAACAAACTATTTGATGTTTGAAGTTCTTATACTAGTTGTTGAATGAATCATATATATTATTATGTACTTTTTTTATTTTTTTCATTTATTATGTTGCTTGTAAAATAAGGTGATGCATAAATTTTTCATTAAAAAATCACAACAAAATTGCATATTCAAAGAAAGACAGCATCAACACTTGCCAAGCGAAGGGTGAAGTTGGCCTCCAAATTTCCGCATTTTGCACATTCTTGAAGCAACCCCCGGAGCGGTTCTCCGTTCCGCCTACGTGGTTTCCATTCCTTGGACATTTAAATCGATCTGCCGATCTTCCAAGCCTCGATGCACCGTAGGCCGTCTTGCATCTGCACCATAGACTAAATATTAGCATGCTACAGTTGAACAAAAGAACTCCAACGAGAAAAAAGGAGTCACGAACCGCGAAGCCCCTCGACATCGGCGACAGGGGTGGAAGACTCGGAGGCGACAGAAGCAACAACTTCGACGATCAGGTCGAACAAAAGAGCATCAAGTAGCGTTTTGGCACGGGCTCTCTTCATCGTTATCCTTCCAGTCGTCCTGCATGTGTTGGAATCATTTCTGCTCTTTCCACTATTCAATGTTCAGCAGAGAGAGGATTGGAAACTTTGCGGCTCTGTAGGCTGTGAATACTGAATACTACCGGCGAGCGAATTTGAATCGGGTCAGGTCGGAATCCGAGTCGAGTCGCAGATAGAGAATACGAGACGAGGCGTCCCGAGTTTCACGCGGCGCTGTGGCTGCGCGTTCTGCTTGCTGCACCCCTGCAATATAACTAAAGAGGTATTTGGCAAATATAACGCCGTAATATAACTAAATTATATTTCAACCAAATTTCAGTTCAAATACGCAAACTCTCGAATCAAAGGAGCAGGAGCAGCGAGAGTGAGAGCGAGAGCGAGCGAGAGAGAGAGAGAGCGAGAGAGAGAGAGGAACGGAGGAGGAGGAGGAGGGTTATGGATTCAAGGGACGAGCCTTTGTTCCAGGATTTGGTTACTCTTGAGGACATTCTCAGACTTACGGTAGGCTTTGCCCTCGATTTTTCCTACACTGAGTTGCATCTGAAGATCGGATTGTTGGATTGATTTTTCGTTGTCCGAATCCGATTTTTGAATATCTGAATTGATCACTGTTTTATGAGATTTCTCGAGTTGAATATGATGGATTCGTTTGCGGTTTTGATTTTATGGTGAATCTTGAAATCTTTTATATGAATTTCATTCCATTTGACTGTGCTTGATGTTGAATGTGGCTGGAATGTGCTTATTGGTATTTTTCTGTTTTGGTGCATTTAAAAGGCTGGTTTTTGTGCACAAGGAACAGTTTGCTCTTCTGTTGAAGACACCATACAAATGTTTCGATACTGAATCCAACCATTTGAAGGAACCATTTCTTTGAAAAAGGATTTGGAATGCTTGAGTAAATTATTTAGAATAACTCTGATACCCTATCAAAGTTATAAAGGAAATGACAACTTTTGAGTAAAGTGAAATTTAAACTTAACCAGTCAAAAAATTGAAACAAGATCGTCCACATTAAAATTGACACGATTGAGACATGGTTTAATGTGTAAATGTGTTAACATTGGTCTCAAGAGACTCTGAGCTATTGTTCCTTTCAATTCATCTAATGTTGAAGAAAAAAGAGGTTGTAATTTTAACTGGTTTCAGTTTCTTTATCTATTACAGGAACTGAACTTTTGAATTTCTGCTTCAAAGGCATTGGAACAGGACACTTTTGCATTCTTTCTTCATGAATATTTTCCTGTCTTCCTAAACAGAACGTTGATCACCTTTATGTCTTTCAGATGATCTGTTCACTAAAACATTTGGTTTCTTCGTGGGGTGAAACAGATGTTCTCCAGATTAAAACTATTTCTTTCACAGAATCTACCTCCATATTAGAAGGCTTTTATATTGTGTTTTTCTTTTGTAATTGTTTTATTTGAATCTAAGGTAATTCTTTTTGATAGGCTTGCTAGAAATTTGCCTTTTTTTCAGCATAATCTTAGTTTCAGATTTGCAGTGAGGCATCACATCGTTCTTATCAGGAACATGAGGAAAAACAATATGGTTTCTTACCTGCATAGAGTTAACAAGAAAAAAGAGCAAAAGCTGGAGGAAAATGCTAACAAGCAAAGTTGACTACATATTTCAGTTGCAATGTAGGCATGAAAATATTTAGGTATGTAAATCAATTTGTGCAATCAGCATATTAAGATGCATCTATGGAGAAGATCATCCCATGTCCTCTGCAAAATACAATCTTTTGAATCCTCAAGTAATATGCCTAACAAATGTAGTCTATTGATCTTTAGAGAATAACAACAGATAATCAAAATTCTGTTCTTAAACATTTCAAAACAGGTTGCGAAATGGAATTGTGTGACATTGAAAGGAACTTGTTAAGTACTTTTGAAGGCATGAATTGTATTTTGAATCAAGTTTGAAATTATTGAATGTATAAATAGAAGCTATTTTTCATTAGAAAAGAAGACCAATGTTGTGATTCCAATCATCATATGCAAGTATATAAGATGTGCTGTGTTTCGCTTTCAGCAAAATGGCTTTTTTTGTGCTTGAATTCAGTATCTATACCTGCTGCCTTTATTTGGGATGCATCAATGCTCTCCATTTTGCCTTCTAACCTCACACATGTAAAACCTTCTTTCACAGCTTTCATCTATTTTATTAGAGTTTGAATAAAAAGAAGAAGAAAAAAAGACTCAAGGAGAAAATTGTCTGAGGGTTAAAATGCCAAATTCAAGTTGTCAAATTGTGAAACATTATGCAAATATTCCATCAAAAATGTCCACAAGTCAGCTCATGGTATTAAGTTTTAAAAAAGAAAGAGTCATTGGTTATTATCAAAATTGGAGGGAAGTTTATAAAATATGGTAACTTTTAGGCATTTGTTTCGATAGCAGACAAAAACATTGAAGTCATTTCTTGCTACCTTTTTTGCCACGTGGTTATTCCACTGTCTTTATTACAAAAAGAAGCCCAACATGTGTTTGCCTTGCACAAGGGAGTGTGAACATATGTGGTAATGGTGGAGTGGCTTGGGGGAAAAGATCTACAAGAAGGGAAAGTGTGTCTATAAGAGATATGCTCTTCTGCAACTTCTGTGCCATTGGAGTTCAATGCTGTCTCATCACTTCTAAACTCTGGATCTTGAATATTAGGCATGCTATCTTGGAGATTTTGTATGTCTGGAGCTATATGATTATGGTTTTCTGAGAACTATGGTCTCTGGTCATTTTTAATTGGGTAGATTTTGAAGGTTCTTAGGGAGTGCCATCTTCAATGCTTGGAGAAAGATTAAAACTAAGGGTTTTTGGGAGTTCTATGGAAAGCAAGCATTTTTTTCTAAATGGAAAATGTGTCAGAAATCACAATAAATCCTCCTTTTCAAGTTATTACCATGTCTTTCCATCCCTTTTTACTGTAGAATGAAATATTAGATTTTCAATTTCTTTTTGCATTTTGTGCCATGGATAGAATGGAATGAGTCTCATATATGCATTTTTTTCCATTTTTTGTGTTTGGCTAATAAAAATCATAGTCAAGGTTATTTGTGGAACATGGTTCATGAAACTCTTGCAAAAAATGAAAATTTTTTTGGAAAAACGAAATTGTGTAATTTGTAAGTAGTTTTGTGGTTCTTCTTTCTTTTGTTTTAGTATTCCTTGTGCTAGCATTGCTTAATGATTCATCTTCTGTACTATGATGGCAATCTAGATCACTATCCATGGAGAGTTCTGGAAATCTGAAATATGTTGAAATATTTAGAGGCTCTTATGTTGAAATATTGCAACATTAATTTGCCTCCTTCTGTTCACCTTGCCTTGCGGAAGACCCTTCACATTCATAATTCTGAACTAGCTGATGAAGTCCTGCAGAGTCTACTTTTGCAGCTGTCCTGTGCTTAAAGATCTGACGCTGAATCAATGCAATAGGTGGAGGGATCTGAAAATTGTCACTCCCAATCTGAATCTCAAAAGCTTGCATATATATGAGTTTTACTATAAAAGCATGCTTTAGTGAGTTTCTTCATTTGAAATGACTATACTGGTTTAATAGAAAACAATTGAAAAAAATGGTGTTATAGAACCAACAGATGCAATTCATGGTGCAAAAGAGTATCCTGGTAGGGAAATCATAGCAACAAGTGAAGTACAAAAGTAAGCTAATTTCAGAGTTACACAATTGTGTAACTTTTGTACTTCACTTGTTGCTATGATTTGTGTAACTTGTGTAGCTAATTTCAGAAAATTAGATAGTTCCACAATCCTTCAAACTTTTTTGTCTAAATGTGAAAGTTGGTTTTCATCTAAATCAAGCAATATTTCATCTAAGAAGTGTTTGGGTGTGAGTCTTTAGAGGAACTCACGCTGAAATACTGCAATATTGACTTGCCTTCCTTTGTTCACCTTCCCTTTCTGAAAACCCTTCACATAGGCAATGCTGAACTTGCTGTTGAAGTGCTGAAGAATTTACTCAACAGCTGCCCCATGCGTAAGGATCTGACACTGGAAAACTGCAACAGGTGGGTGGATCTGCACATTGTGGCTTCCAATTCGAATCTCGAGAGCTTGAGTATATATGAACTTTATGATGATTCTCATACTGAACTTGTTATTGATGCCCTACATCTCCTTTCATTGACTTTTTCTGGTGAGCCAAAAAGAGTTATCAGGGAAAGAACCTATTGTCACTGTTTTATGTCAACTTTGACCTTGACTTCAATTTGAACATGAGCCCAGAATGGAGATCTGAAGATTCGCCATTCTGGGAATTCATTGGTGATTTCTGCAATGTGAAAGTCATGTAACTCAACGTCTGGAGCGCCATGGTATGTGTATCTGTATTTCTCTGTATTCAAGTTATAGCATTTGTAGTTTCACTTCTGTCATATCATATAAAACTAAGCTATAACATAAAAGACCATAAAATATGTTATGCACTTTTGGCATATGTCCAACTTACTGGATTTTGTTTGTTTAAAAGCATGTCCAAGAAATAGTATTATTTGAAATGAATATTCTATTATGAAGGGATTACATCAAGTCTGATGAAAGAATGGTAGAGAATCAACACATGCCATTCATGGTGAAAAGTATGAAATTAAGGGCCAGAATTGGAAAGAATTTATTTTAACTATTTAGGTATTTCATTTCAATGACAATAATTTGGTAACCAGATGTAAAAGTTCACTTCTGATATTCTGAACCTTTTATTAAGAACTATTGCTTGTATGTGGCTTGATATTAATCAAAACCAACTTTCTTATTTAGACAAAGAATTCAAAGGGCTCTTGAATTATCAGTAGGTTGTCACAGTGGAAAATTTTATGTTCAAGCGCAAACGAGGAAACTTGGCATATCAACATGGCCTTTTTTATGTTCAAGTGATGGTTATATGAGAGCTACGGTTTGGACAACTTTGATAGGTGTTAGCCTACCGAAATTCCCAAACTTGAATTTATTTATGAGTGTAAATATATGCTTAGTCCTTTTATTCTCCAACTTTCTTGGTATCAACAAAATGTAGAGCGTATCAGTTCGAGAGATATTTGATCTCGGTAATTCTGTATCTAAGAGTATTAAAACTTTGAAACTCAAGAGAAGATTTAAGAAATGTGAATTTCCAGGGCTGGTCTACATGTTAAACAATTTTTTGTCAGCCTTGAATTGCTTGTCATAGATGTTGTGGAAGATTCGACTACTGATGTAAAGTGGTAGTTCTATCTGTGCTACTGGTTGCAATCTTCTCTTTTTTATATCTAAAAGTCTTTATATGTTCATTTTAGTGTGAGAATCACTTGGCGGAACATCACTACATAGAAGCAACATATTGGAGACCTAACGAGTATTGCTTTAAGTGCCAGATGTGGAATCTCAAAAACATCAAGATTCACGGCTTTATGGGCAGCATTCCTATGAGCTCCAAAGCAAAATCTGAAGATCCAGAGCATATTCTCCTTGAGCGAGAAACTAAGTTTGCGTTCGTCAAATTTCTTCTGAAGAATTTGCCTGCACTGGAGACCATAACAATTGTGCCTGCGCCAATTCTGAATGCATTGCCTACAAGCTCTATGGTACTGTTTAAAATTGGTTCGAGATTGTTGGATTTCCCAAGTCAGTAGCAGACGTTCAAATTGTTTTCAATAAGTAGCCGCTGGTAAACAATAAATAGACTTCAGGTTCTCATCCATCTTTCTTTTATGTTTTTTATTTTTGCATCTATTTCATTGTAGATCAGAAAATCGCATTGTTCCTTACCAAATCAGTATTTGCATACATGCCCCTACATAAAACAAAATTGCATCTGTACCCTGGCTGCCACGCGCGTGCGCACACACACCCACCTTCCTTCCGTTATATTTTTAGTGTTGTGAACATTGATTTTGTCACCGGAACATCTTCTGTAGATAGATTATTGGTGCCGCTCACACCCACGCACCTTCCTTCTGTTTTATTTCTAGCATTGTGTATAGCAACTTTGCTGCCACACATCAGCAAATATACTCTTGGCACTGCACATACACCCGCACACCTTCTGTTTTTTTTTTTTTTCTTTCTTTTTTAGGGTTGTGATCACCAATTTTGCTGTCACACATTTGCAGATATACTATTGGCACCGCATGCGCGCACACACGCCCCCTTCCCTTCTATCTTATTTTGAGTGCTTCGAATACAAAATTTGCTGCCACCCATGCAAATGTACTATTGGCACCACACACAAACACACACGCACGCCCATCTTCCTTCTATTCCATTTTGAGTGTTGTGAATACATTGCTGCCACACGTAAACAAATATACTAGTGGCACCGCTTACGCACATACACACGTCTTCCTTCTTTAATTTTTTTTTGAGTGTTGTCATTCCCAACTTTGTTGCCACATATCTGCATAAATACTATTGGTGAGTACGTGCCTGTGACATTATTTTCACAAGGGCATGCCTTCACGAGAACGTGTTGGCCTCTTTTATATAATTTCGTGATTTTGTTAGTTTATACATGCCAATAATTTTTTTTTCCCATTTTCTGCATTTTTTTCACATATAAATTTCTGTTTTTGTTTTACAGCACCTTTCCATACAATCTGAATCATGTTCTAAAGGACCCACTTCATACAACTTGAATTTTGTTACAGTTTTTTTGTCTTTTGAAGATATTTTTATCTTGATAGCTACCAAGCTTAATACTAATTCTTCCTTCTTCTTTTTTCCTGCAGAGAGCTTGATTCTTGTCAGAAGATTATGAGAGCATTCAAAGATCTTGCTCTTTGAAATTCAAGAAGATGAATGTTTTCTCTGTTGCTGTTCCTCGAGTCTATGAGCCCTTTATTGTTGCGTTTCAACTATGCGTTGGCCAGAAAGAACTCTGTATTGTTGAGTGTTGCATTCAGTAATTCGTACTCATGATGGACTCATATTTCTAGATGCAATTTTATTGCGGTATCATTTCATTAGAAATCTGGATAAAGTAGTTTATTTCGCGTTCTGCTATGAAGTTCTTACTTCCAAGATTTATGTAAAATTAACCGGAAAAAAAATGGGATGAAACGCATTGAAGTTTGATCATGGTTTTCAATGACTAAGTCACTGATAAATTTTATGCGACCTCCTTTCTCTTTGCAAAATTAGCTTTTAATGTCTTGATCTGGGGTTAGCTTTTTTAGTTGATACATCTAATCTAATAATAATAAATCATAAACACAATCTAAGTTGAACCGGCTCCGGTTGGTACACATGCATGGCCAATTCTCGAATTTTTAAATTTTGAGGACTATAAAATTTAGTGTGTTATATAAAATTTTAAAATTTTAAAACTTTCAAATTCTAGTAATTTATAAGGTTTACTGATTTTCAAAATTAATTAAAATTTTAAATTTTAAATTTTAAGATCACGTACTAAGATTTATAGTTAAACAAAACACAAAATTTATCATTTTAAAATCTATAAATTTAATAAAATAAATACAAAATTTTAAAATTCTAAATTTATATGTCTTATGAAATAAATATACTATCAAAATTTTTAATTTAAAATTTTAAAAATTTTAAAATATTAAAATTCTCAAAATTTTTAAATTTTATAAAATAAATATAGCATAACCCAATTAACTTGAATAGTTCAAGTTTGTCTCACCATTTCCCCAACGAAGCAACATTGGAATGAAAGTGGAACTGCCGATGCCCAGGGTCCGCACCTGCCCATTTATTTTCTTGCTTGTGCTCGATTTTATTTATATTATGGGTCATTTACATATACTTCCTTGTAAATCGCTGAAAATATTTCATATAATTTTTTAAAAATTTAAAAATTATACATAATTTTTTTGGTACCCACTGGCAGTGTAAAAAGAATTTTGTTTTTCACCTGCGTCAAAACTCCGGATTAATTTTTAATCTCATGACGTAATAATATACAAGTATACATACGAATATGGGGCACAATATATACTTTCTAATTTTATAAAAAAATAAAATAACTTTTTTATTTACCTCCAATACTCGCACTTAAGATTTCTCTAGGGTTTTAGAAACGCCGGAGAGATGATGATTATTCAATCCCACTGTTCAACTAATCGAACTCAAAAGAACAAGATTGTTGTCGTGATGGCAAAGCCCAATCTCATGGCGCTGGAATGCTCACTGGCGACCTTATGCTCCTATTTCAATAGCCGTCATGTTGCCTCTAGCCCAAGCGGCACAAGCGGCGACGCACGCCCATACTTGTTCTCCATCTCCTCCAGAGCAAGTGTCATCACCGACGTTGACTCTGAATAGCCCTTGAAGTGGGAGCTTATCAACCTCAAAAACTGTAACGGAATTTTCGTCGAACACTGCTTATAATTCTAGTGATGTCGATTCCAATCTGAAGCATGACGACCTTACCGTCGTCATTCCGGACGATGAGATTGTAGTTGTTATTGCCACTATGATCGGTGACAAAAGTGTTGATGTTGTCATTGCCGAATATAAGGACAAAAAGGGAGTAGAAGATAGGAGGGATGTGAAATAGGAGGAGGGAGAGTTAGTCGTCGGTGGAGTGATCCTTGAAGGTGGGGACGAAGGAGAAGATCGCATAGGAAAAGAAGCAGAAGACAATGAGACCACCGGAGACGGAAGAGTAGAAGGTGTTGACAGCAGAAGAGATGGACAGAAAGTGGTGGGCGAAGGAGGAGCATGTGTGGGAGAAGAGGAGGATGGTAAGATTGGAGGAAAAAGAGGAGAAGGCAACGGTGGTGGTGGTGAAGGCGGATTTGCCGGAGAGGCTGGCTGACAATGGGTAGGAGAAGAAAAAGAAAGGAGGAAACAGTCTACCATCTCTTTCTATAAGTTTATTTTCTATAATCTCTAACTACATTAAAAAAGAATAATTATGAAATATTGGTTTATTTAATGAAAAATTCAAACGAAATGAATTTTATGTGAGTTAACCTATAATCAAAAAAGTTATATATTTTTTAAAAAATTTTAAAGAATTATTTATAATTTTGACCGTTGATAAACATAACCATGGAAAGCACCCTTTATTTACTTCTTTTTAATTTCGAATCTCAATAATTGAGAAACTGGAATTAATAAATGAAACTCCCAAATAATTGACTAAAATTTATTGCAATGTCATGGCGCCAAGTAGCACGTCCGAGACCACGCGCTCAAAGCTTTCAAACGAAGACCCACCGGCTCGGGCTGCCGCCACCGCTGCCGCCTTCCACTCCGCCGCCCGCTGCCGCATATCCTTCCCCTTGTCGCCCTCCATCATCTCCTTCACCTTTGCTGCCACCTCCTCCCTCCTCACCTCGTTGCCGATCTCCAACCCAATCCCCCACTCGCCGCAGACATACTTGCAGTTGATCGGCGGGCGGCGAAGAACGGCCAGCAGACCATCGGCACTCCTTCCCCTTTACTCTCCATTGTCGAGTTCCATCCGCAGTGCGTCATAAACCCTCCGGCAGCCTCATGTTTCAGTACCTGTCCCGTCGAAAAGCAAACCAACTTTCAAAATGTAATCGATGGCTAAAAAGTTGTTGAACTATCATCATTGCGTACTGTCTCTTGCGGGCACCAGCTCACAAGCAGACTGCGGTCGCGGGTCGCCGTCAAGAACTCAGGAGGCAAGATGGCAGCGCTGCCGGCGACATGGTCTGGGCGAATCACCAAGAGGAAGTTGTGATCGCTGTCAGCAAGCCCCCATGCGAACTCCACCAACTGTTCGCTCGACAAAATTGTCACGCTCCCGAAGTTGACAAACACCACCGAGCCCGGCCGCCGCCCGTCCAGCCACTCCACACAGGCCGGCTCCTTCTTCCACATGCTCATTCAGATCGAATCGAGCGGACCACGGGGAAGATGGCTGGAGAGCAAAGACAGAGGGCCAATGGCGTAGACGGGCGGGAGGATCTTTGACATCGCTTCTAGAACTGCGCGTTCGAGATCGTCGAAGGTGTTCTCGATCAGAGCACTAGCCTCAAAAGCATTCTGGCCTTCATTGGTCATGAAGTTGAGGATGATGTCGTCGGGATCCGCGGTGCGAATGAAGCTCGGAAAATCTTTTAGCCGGATGTTCTTCAATCCCGGAATCCAATCGATGCGAGTGTCGAGATATTCGTTGCTGAGATCTGTTTCGTCTAACACATTTAATCAGAAAAATGGTAATTCATAAATCAAAAACTGCAGAGATTCATTGGAGACTTGACTTTTAGGCGGAACGAGGCCCCTGTCAATGAGTTGTTTGAAGTGGACGACGGAAAGGAAGCTGGCGGCGCTGGTGGGGCAGAGAACAACGCCGGGGATGCCGAGCTCCTTGGCAGTCTGCAGTGCGAAACTGGTGGCGACGTCATAGACGATGCTTGTCACCGGCGGTCGGTCAAGGTCGGCTAGGAGGCGGACGAAGGGGCCAAGGCAGTTGGCGCTGTTCAAGTTGCAGAGGGAAGGCAAGTCCTTGAAAAGGCCATCCGGGCAGGGGAGGACTACAAAGCGGAAGTCAGGGAGGCCGAGGAGGGTGGCACCGCTGGCGGCGGCGGCCATGAGCTCAGTGAGGACGTAGGTGATGTAAAAGTCTTTGGAGTGGAGGAGCTTGGCTACGGTGAGCATGGAGTTGAGGTGGCTCTGGACGGCCACGGCATCCATACTGCATGGGGCTTCACCGCCACTTGGCCGGACATTGTTGAGGTAGATGAAAGTTGTGAGAGCAGTGGAGGATGGAGGGGATTGTTTATAGAATGTACTCAACGAGAGCAATTCTTCATCCTTCTCCGCAGCATTCAACTCTGCACTCTCTCTGATCTCCGTCTTTCCGTCTTCCCGCACTTGTTTTTCTTGTGTTGCAGCTTGCTTTGTGGATTTTCCTCCTCTTATTGTTTTTCCAACCTTTGTCGAGTTTCCAAAGCTCAAACCATTCACATGAGAAGGACATATTACTGGTGGCTTCTCGCGACTAACTTAATGTGGAGCACACGCTTGCGATTGAAGCAATCCGAACAGACGGTAGTTGGGTTTAGACCAGTTGAAGTGAGTTGCAAGATTTTAGAAAATGGTTTAGATCTCATTTGAATGAGGTTTAAAGGAAAAATAATAAAGATCACGTGTATCACACATGACAGAAAATCATGACAATTAATAAAAAAATTGACTGAGACCCAGTTTCGTTTCTAAATTCAAACAATTTATTCCACTGGTTTTGTTTAATCATGTAAAGGATCATATCTAAAAAATGTGAAGGGTTGCAGTGCCCACATAAACTTTAAGAACTGAACTGAAATGAAAATTAGAAAGAAAGGTTGAATCAGATATTTCAAAAGACAAAAACATATGTCCAAGAAATTTTTAAGGAATTTTCTCTTTGCACTATATTTAATTTCCAATCGGTTGAATTTAGATGAAAATCTTGGCTGTAGATGGTGTTCGGATGAATAAAGAGTGGGGGGTTGTCATGTCATAGTCACCTTGGTAATGACCATGGTTTGGAAAATCGACCAAAAGTTTCCGCCGATTTTGCTTCGATTTCATCTGTCTATGGAAGCTGTGCAGGGTGACACAAGTGGAGAACACGAAGACCATCATAGGAATGCTGCCCATCTTTGTGTGCTCCCTCTTCATGAGCACTTGCTTGGCTCAGCTGCAAACCTTCACATTGCAGCAAGGTTTCACCATGGATTGCCACTTGGGTAAGCACACCAAGATAGCACCAGCAAATCTTGCACTTGCTCCAATGATCTTCATGATCATCGGCATCCCAATCTACGATCGCTTCTTCGTTCCTTTCTCCCGCGAGATCACCGGCCACCCTACTGGTATGGACATTTTTCTTCTTTAGAATTGAATTGTGGTGTTATATATCTAACTGTAGTTACTGACGTTCCTGTTCCTTGTACATGAATCTTGAAGGAATCACTAAATTGCAACGCATTGGAGTTGGGCTCCTTCTCTCTTGCATATCAATGGTGGCGGCGGCCATTGTGGAAGTGAAGCGGAAGAAGGTGGCGGAAAATCACAACATGCTAGACGCGAACCCGTCAACGCAGCCGCTGCCTATCAGCATCTTCTGGCTTGCGTTCCAGCACTTCATCTTCGGCATCTCCGACATGTTCACCAACGTGGGGCTCATCGAGTTCTTCTACTCCGAGGCGCGGAAGTCGATGAAGTCCATCGCCACCTCCTTCCTCTGGTGTTCGCTGGGCCTCGGCTATTTCCTGAGCTCCATTCTGGTCGAGGTGGTGAACGTCGCCACTAGGAAAAATACCAAGAGCAGCGGCTGGCTTGCGGGGAACAATCTCAACAGGAATCACTTAGAGTTGTTCCACTGGACGCTGGCTGTTCTCACGTCCCTCAACTTCGTGAATTACTTGGTCTGGGCTTGCAGGTACGAGTACAGGCAGCAGACTCGGCCGCCGTCTCGAGTTGAAGCTTGAACCTTAGACAATATTAATTTCACATCTCATGAATAACTGGCACTTTTGTTCATGTGCACACACAATTAACTATATTTGGAGTCCTGGATATTTTAATGATGAATTAAATATATTTATATTAATTTTTGATTTTTAATTATATTTATATTAATTTTTTTATTTTTTATACAATAATATATAAAAAATAGATTATATAAGTGATTAACTATTAAAAATAATTTAAATTAATTAAAATAATATTTAATCTTATGGTAAAATTAGTTATAAATTTTTTAAAAAAATTTTTAAAAATTCTATAAAAAAATTTTATCATATTTTTTAGTTGAAGTAAAAAACAGTTAAAATATAGTCAAACTCTAATCAATACATAATTAATAATTAAAAATAATATTTTAGTCGAAACCGAAACAAGAATGGTGGTTTCGGCTGAAATAACTAAAACGGTAGAAACGTATCGATTTCTCTAAATGCCAAAATCGGATTTGAAACTCAAAACCTTGTTAATGCCAATCTAGCGCCCCCCATGAGTTATTTCTAAATTTTTTTTTATTTTTAAAAAAGCCCTGTGCTACCAGTATTTTTCAAAAAAAACTAATGTCACTTTGCCTAAGGGAATATTGATTGATAAAAAATAAAAAAAATAATTAAAAGTAAAAAATAATTGTTAAAATTCAATGTATTCTCATCTTCAAAAGTGAAAAATAAATTAAATTTTACTTTCATATTTTTTTTTATTCGAAATAACTTGTATAAGTGAATCTAATAATATTTTAAATTATAATAATATTAATAATCTCATATATAATAAAAAAATTATTTTTAAAAAAATTATTAATGAAAATTTTAAATAAATTAATAGTTTGCATATTCAAATTACACTTACCCTCAACTAAATGAGAATAATAAATCACTTTCGAATACATTTACAAGTGAATCAGAAATAGGGAGGTTGATTTTTTTGTACTTTTGTTTACTTTCAAACAATAAATTTTTTCTAAAATATTGTTTGTTCGATTCAAAAGTACATAAAAACGTGAAAAGTCACTTTTCTAAAATTAACAGGGTTTTAAATTTCAATTTCGATTTCGACCGGTAACAAAACAAAACGATTAAATTGGTTTCGGTTAAATGTTAGGATTTTGTAGTGGCAACAAGCGTAGAGCAAGCGTGGAGAGCGGGGAGAACGCGCAGCAAGCATGCACTAGGAGCTTGCACAACCGTCACCGGTCTTGCGCTCGCGCTCGCACCCTTGTTGTCCTCACGTCTGTGCTCTTGCCGCTCTTGCACCAACACCCAAGCTCTCACCGACATCGAGTCTGCGCCCTCACGTCGACCTCTGGTGCCCGCACCCGTGAGCTTGCGCGGGCACGCTGGCGTGAGGCCGGAGAGGGCGTGAACGCTAGCGAGCTCGCTAGCATGTCGCCCGCACCGTCGCTAACCTCGCACTTGCGCTCGCACCCTGGCAGATCTCGTGCCAGTGCTCGAGCCCTCGCTGGCATCGTGCCGGCATCCTTACTCTAGCCTCTGGCGCCCACACTCGTGCACTCGCGCGGGCGCAGGCACCAAATGCCAGCATGGGGACACTGGCACGATGCCAATGAGGCCTCTGGCGCCCGCGCCCGAGCGCGAGCAAGAGCAAGCTCGCTAGCATGACACTCACATTGTCGCCGGCCTCACGCTCGCGCTCTCGCCGGCCTCGCACCAACAGGCGAGCCCGCGCTCTCGCGCCGGCCTCTGGCTCCCGCTCCCAAGTGTAAGCGAACTCGCCCGCGTGGAGCCCGAACCATTGCCGGCCTCACGCCGACGCCTGAGCCCTCGCTGGCATCGCGTCCACACCCTCATGCAAGCCTCTGGCACCGACACTCGCGCACTCACATGAGCGTGCTAGCCAACCTGGCGCCTGCGCCATCGTCGGCCTCACACCCTCACACCAACCTCTAATACCTGTGCCCAACCGCGAGCACAAGTGAACTCGCCAGCCTGGCACCCACGCCCAAGCCCTTGCCAACATCGCGCCCGCGCCCTCGCCATCGTCGCGCTAGCAATCGAGCCCTCACCGGTTTGGGCCCCGCGCCCGCGCCCTCACGCCGGCCTCTGAAGCTCGTAACTGTGCGTTCGCCAGTCTAACGCCGCTCCCTCACCGGCCTTATGCCCTCGCTCACACAATCACAGACTTGGCCCCCAGGCCTGCAAGCTAGCGTCGGCCTCATACCCGCGCCAACCCGACTCCGACACCCTCGCCGGCCAAACCCCTACTCCGGCACACTCGTACTCTCATCGGTCTCAGTAGATACTATTCATCTGATGGGACACGTGTATGAGTTTTTGGAGTATAGTACTATTCACTATTTCAAAAATATTTAAACATATTATAATATTTTTAATTTAAAGTTAAAAAATAATTTAAATTAAATTAAATTTTTTTCAAAATATAATTAAAAAATTAAAAAATATTTTTATCGAAATTGAAATGGAAATGGTTTTAATTAAAACGCGTTGATTTCTCTATTTATGTGCATGCGTGGATGACCATTCTACCAAAAGCAAAAACCAAAAAAAAATTATATCGGTCCTACCCCCATGTGAATCGCTATCACGAGATCTCACAAAGGTAGTTGTTATGTCTCGTATGCCTACAAATGCTTGTCTTGATCGTCCAGATACTGAATTTATAATTTCACACCCAAATATTCCAAACTTAACTAATGATGATGATGATTAGTTGTATTATGTTATAATTAATAAATTATGTATGTGTCAAGTACATTTTAATGATAAGTTAAATTTGCTTATGTTAATTTTTAACTTTTAATCATATTTATATTATTTTTTGTATATTTTTTATACAGTAATATTAAAAAATAGACTATATCAGTGATTAACTATGAAATTAATTTAAATTAATTAAAATAATATTTAATATTATGGTAAATTAATTATAAATTCTTTTATAATTTTTAAATTTGTTTGAAATTTTTTTCAAAATTTTATTATATTTTTAATTTAAAGTCAAAATACAGTCAAAATATAGTCAAACTTTGGTCAATATATAATTAATAATTAAAAAAAAAAATTTCGGTCGAAACTGAAACGATCGAAACTAAAACCGAAACGACCGAAATAACCAAAACGTATCAGTTTTGCTGGATATCGAAATCGAAATAGAAATTTAAAATCTTAATAATTATGACTCACTTTTATAAGTAATTACTTCCTATTCGCTTGTAAAAATAATTAAAAGTAATCTATTTTTGATGATTGATTAAACAAAAGTTTGTTTTAAAAATATAATTATTAATATATAAAATATTATTTATTTAATTTTTGATAAATAAAAAAATAAAAAAAATATATTATCATTGTATAAAAAAATATTAATATTAATATAAATTTAAAATATGATTAGATTTACTCTTAAATATTACTTCGAATCAGAAAATATGAAATAAAATTTAATTTATTTTTTACTTTCAAATCAAAACTAATCGAAGCAAATTAACTTTCAAAAATTCACTTTTAAATAACCAAATAACAGAAATACCACTTCTCTCTGTTTTCTACAGACTAAATAGTCTCTAACTTTTATAGAAAAGCCCTCCCATTACTTTTGATGGCTAAACAACTTCTCTCAGGACGCAAGTAAAGCACCAAAACTTTCTGATTGAACCTTCTCAAATTTCTTCACAAAATTACACAAAGGAAACCATGAGCAATGCTAAAACTTACTACCGGTTCACTAGAGTGTTTGAGCCATGACTCTTGAACACAACACCAACTTCAGAAGCCACTCGTATGCATCACAGTTTCCAATCCTAGCCGGGCTGGCTTCTTCATTGGAGCACACGAACTCGGGCTCTCTGTCGACGTCAAACAGCTCTCGCCGGAGCAGCACTCCACGATCGGGAGCTGCCCGTTGCCCAGAGGCGTATCTCCTAGGCACACCAGGGCTGCAATCTCAGACAGAGGAGGCAGAGATAGTGACTCGACTGAGAAGCTCATGGCATCTTTGTCAGTGTCCTTGAATTTGGAGAGCTCGGGGATCTCGTGCCGGACCAGGTCAACCTCAGCTTTCGAAATGCTTGGCTCGAGGAAGGTGGAAAAGGCTCGCTCCAGAATGGAGTGAAGGTACTTGCCCTGCGCTTCAATTCGAATTTGAAGATGCTGTTGGACCTGCAGAAGAATCCGTAGCTAGTAAACCAGTTGCAGTCATTGCAGTGTACTTGAGCATGCAGCATTGGATTTTGGAAAAATAACCCTTTGTAGCATTTATCCCTCTGAACTTTCTTTGCTCCCATAATAATGATAATAACAGCATATGATAATGACGACAATAATAATGATAATGATAATAAAAAACGTCATGATGATGACATCAATAAGTAATAATAATAAATAAACAATTAAATCCTATTGGATTGATTCCTAATAGAGTGAATTGCATATACCGCCTTGTAAATTGCCAAAATTACATATAATTCTTCAGAAATTTTAAAAGCATATATTTCTTTTCAATCCATGGTAAATGCAAAAAAGTATTTGTTGTCCATCTTGTTATCAAACCCTAGATTAATTTTTAACTAGAGTTGCGAAAAAACCAAAACACTCTCAATGTTACGTGTATGTGTGTATATATATATATATATATATATATCAGATATGAGATATCACTGTCATAGGACAGGATCTACAATTTTATAAAAAAATAACAAAAAGTTCTTTATAGAACTAGCAAAATTGTATATAACTCATTTGTTTACCTCCAACACCCACGTTTAGAATTTCTCTAGGGTTTCAGAAACACATCATGGAGATTAGTCCTGCATTAGGAAAATTGCTCAAAATCAAATAAGAAATGGTTCTTGCTCATCTAAAAACCAAAATTCTTGGAACTCCAAAATCAAAACGCCATTGATTCAAATTGGAATTAAAGGAATGCCAAAACAAACTATCTAAGCTCAAAATCAACCTCCTGACTACTTATAAACGTGAATCAACTGTTGTTGAGATGTAAAATTGATTGTTGGAGATTAAATCATTCTCAGAGTTGATTAGACCAAGCTTAACATCTCTTACTATAGGCTGCAAGGACATTTCTGATATTTACTATAGCCTCTAACATCATTAAAATAAACATTTGCAAAATATTTATTTATTTAATGGAAAATTTGAACTGAAGGAGTTTGTTACAACTTAACCTATAACCAAAGGAGGTATATGCAATTCACCCTTTCAACTTATGAAATCTTCAAATCTTACATGTAGATCCATCAATTTTCACTGTTTATGCTAAGCTCCTTGAATTTCTTTGGTTCTTTGGGACTTTGGGATTGATTCCCCAAGGAAATACTTATAATATAAAAGTTATCAACTAATCCTAATCTGCTCATAGTTAGAGTGAAGAGACAAATTCTCTCGCTCCTCTTTGGCCAATAAATAATCTTTTCTCAGTGTACTTTTTTCCATCCACAATTTCACTAGTTGTTCCACAAAAAAAAAATGTCTTCCAACCTTTGATTAATTTCTGTTAATGAAGCAAAAGAAGTTTTGTCATCATTATTGAATAGTGAGGAAATTACACGTATACAACTGATAGAAGCAAGGAATATGCAAGTAAACAAATATTATTTTGTCATAAACTTTCTTTTGCTGGGTTTAAGATTAATGTTCTGCATTTTTCTCCAAACAGAAGCATCAGGCTTAGTAAGCTTCAGAGCAAGTAAACTTCTTCCCGTATCTTTCAGAGGCTTGCATACAAAAATACTGAATCGAAGACGGTTTCATAAATGCAGTACTCATAACAAGAAGAATGACTAACCTCTAGTTGTTCATGCAGTCTTTTCTGGAGCTCCATTTGGACCCTCATTGCCTCATTACATCCACTGAGAAGGACCTAAAGTGAGATATTTTTTGAGAGAGGCACACAGATGACAAATCAAGAGTCTTACTCATTCAGTTCTTGAGACATCAACCTTGATGATGATGATTGTGCTGGTCCAGATTCTTGATTCTCTGCAACTTCACTAACTGCAATCAAATGGAAAATATGGCATAAACTCGAATAATGGATTCAAAGTCATACCATTCACATTTAGATTTCTCAGTCAAAAGATTACACCAAAGGAACACCTTGTTCAAAATGTTGCAGTGTAGTATAGAAGGTAAGCCCATAATTCGCTATTATCGAAAAAAGATATGTGAAGAAAAGACCAAGAACATATACAAAAGATGAAAATAATCATATTTGAGTGTCAAGAATAAAAGAACAGAGAAAAACTCGTATGGATTACAACTAAGTTTGCTCATATTTTTAATGCCATTTTGGAGTAAAAGGTCTAGGTCATTGATCACTTAAATGTTTCCTTAGCAATGCACGAGACTATAGAAAGATAGATCCAATCAGAGTTCCAGAAAAAGGTAATCAAAAAGAGAAATGGAGATGATAATTAGCAGTGCCCCTTCGAGAAAAAGGATTTTAAGATTCCATGGTATATTCTATGATCTATCATTTTTCTGACTAAAATGCCATTTCACTTCTAGTAGTACATCACATCATTATATGTCCTTTTGAAAATGGCAGAGTAAATAGATAGAGGTCACTTTTTCATTCTGGAGCTATGCCAATTGCAATGCTTCATCTGTGGATTAATGATGCAGCGGTAACTTCCGCCATCCAAATCTTGAAATGAAACTTAAAAGAAAATGGCTGTCATCGTTTACCATTTAACTCTTTGCTTTTGACGAAATAAGTTGCTCTTCACTTGGCTGTCAAAAGTACAATTGAAAAATAACCTTCTCCTAAATCCTGGTTCTATTACTACCAAGGGTAAATATAAATACAATTAAAATCGACAAAATATGTTGGTACGAAAAAAAAAAGTCCATGAATCCCTCCATTTGGAAGCTACTTGCATTATGATGAAGGGCAACAATGGCAATCGACATTTCAGACGATATGTTTTGTGGCGCTGACTACAATATACTCACTCATCTAATATTGTTATACTAGTAGAAGTGAGTTTGCAAGCTTCCAAATTTTATTTTCAGTTGTCATATTCTGCTAAATAAAGCAAGTAAAATCCATGACAAATATCGTCTATGAAGTTCTAGAATCTTCTTGTGAGACCCTCAGTACAGCCATCCATAAAAAACAGGATATTGTGCATACCTTCTTTGGTGTTGTCAGGAGGCGCCTTGTTTGATTGCCTTCCCAATCTGTATTTCTGCATAATAAGTCAAGAAAACTTTTATAATACTTTTGGTTCAATAAGTAATCTGAAAAGAATCACAACGATTCATGAATTACAATGCTATTTGCATCTCATTGATCCAACTTAATAATTTAATTTTTGCATGGAATTAGTTCAGTTGTTAAAAGTATCAAACAAAAGCCCCACATATATACACAACAAACTCATGAATCTTAAACTCAGAACTTGGTACAACTGGTGAATGGTGAAGAAATCAGACCTGAAGGTGGCTCTTCAAATGATAAAGTGTGAGGCCCTTGACACCCATGGTTCTCATAATGGTCTTGGGTGTTGCTTCTGAGAAGGATCCTCAAGAAATAAGTGCTAACAGAAACAGAATTTCTAATCTAACCAGTTATTTTTTATAATGTGAAATTAGGAATTAAGGATGAAGATTACAGGTTCCACAAGTAAACTTCATACAAAGTCATCTTTCCTCCAATCCAATTTTTCGTAGTTTGTTGCCAACAACAGATACATTGATTTACTATATTTTGTAATGATAAAAACTGCTAAAGTCGAATAACTTTATTCCTTGCATTAGCAAGTCTATGGAATGGTAAATCGCACTTGCTCAAAAAAAAAAAAAAAGATAAACCGATTTTGTATCAGAATAATGTTATAGTCGGTTTTCATGGCACAGTTTTAATTGTTAGGCCTAGTTCTTGGAAGCAAGAAAATTTCTCAATTCTTACCGTGAAGATAATTAAGATAAAACATTGAAATGCCTTTAAGATTATAACTTAAAACATAAATTTGGAGCTAGAAAGCCAAATATGGAGTTCAAAAGTCCGAACCAAAACAAATGAAACACCAGCAACCTTGGATTAGAAAGATAAAATTGGATCTTTCCAATAGATATTAATGAAGTGATATGAACTCAATTTTATCAACCAAAACACATGTCACAATCCTCTTTTTAATCAAATGAACAAAATTCACCCCTGCCTGATCAACTAAATGAACAAACACTAAGTTGTGTCCCATATCCAAATATTATCTGCAATATGAATCAATATTCCCCAATGATTTAAGAAACAGGTAATGACGATCCAACCAAAAACACCAAAACAATAAGAAATATAAAGAAACAAATATTTCCCATCAGATAGAGCATTCATTAACAGAATTCTTACAAACAAGAATTTTAGTTCCTATAAGCATTTTAATCAATCCTTGGAGCATTTTCATCAATCCTTGTATTCCAGAAGTCCCAATCCACCAGGAAGGCAGGAATTGCTTGAAATTATGAACGGATAATCTTGAAAATAAGTTTCTTAGATAAGATTTGTTTAAGTAACAATCTTTGCATTCCACCAACAATCTCAAACCACCAAGACTTGCCGGAATTTCACTTGAGAAATCATATTCTGCAACACTTATGCTTAAATGACACAAACCAACAAAGATAACTCAACACAATTGGTAGATTGGGAAACTCACTATCCGGGCCGCCAAGCTGCGTGACGGCATCGACAAAGCGCTCATGGAGCTCAGCGGTCCACCGGAGTCGGGGCTTGGGGTCACTAGTCAAAAAAAGACATGCATCCCCAGGCAGATTAGTCCCATCCAGTGAGCCATGGTTCTCACCAATATTGCCAAACATCTCCTCCTCCTTCTCCCAAGAACCACTCCAGAAATGGAAATGGAAATGGTGTTGGGATTTTAAGGAGGAGGAGGGCGAGGGAGGCAGAAGAACAAGGAGGGCTGGGGATTGGTCAGGGAAGCCCGGCTGGTTGGCTGGTATTAGGATATTTTTGTCCGTTGTCCTGGAGAGATTGTTCATTTATGTGTTTCAACAGTGGCTGTTGGCCCACAAGCCAGCAGAAGGGGATGGAAAAAGGAAGGCATAACCGGTGGACCAGGTACCGAACAGAGGGAAGGTGACAAACAACCTTGTGACAAAGAAGGCACTGAGGTCTCCAAGACCCAGGGCTTGGCCTTCTCAAACAACTGCTGGATTTGTCTTTGGATAAATTTGGATAAGCTAGTAAACAATATTTTTTTTGTCTAGAAAATAATTTAAGCCACTTAAATGGGATATAATCTGGAGTTTACTCCATTTTTTCTGAATTATCCTCGGATTTATCTTATACAAGTAATTATTTTAAATTATTATAAATCGATTTGTCCGCAAACCGAACATACAGCTCAAATATTCAGTCTTCCAATTTTGTCTTGGTGGGGTTCATGCATAAGTCTCTGAAATGTAGGCTTTTTCAACCAGTTCGATTAAGCTGAGCATGTTTACTGCAAATGGTTTGCAAACAAATTTATTCTCCAGGAATACAAAATATTATGTGTTTGGTTAAATCATTGGGAGCAGGTTTTGCCTTCTGAAGAGTTTGATTTGGATGTGCCAAGTGTCCTGCATTTTAAGGCAGAATATTTGAGTAAATTATTTTGCGTGTGAATTTTCTTATATTTTTTCAAATAACTTGGATCAAATAAAGCTATTGACCTCGACACAAAATAATTGATTCAAAGAAATGAAATCAAAACACATCAGGACAAAATGTGTTGTTTTTATTGGTTTGCCAAAAAAAACAAATTGCTTCGGTCTGCAGACCACTAGTCGAGTTATTCTAAATCAATAGCTTATTTTCATTTCAATTTCGCTTACGGGAGCGAAAAGGATTTTTTTTTTTTTAATAAATTCTAATATTCCTTTTATTGTGTTATTATTATTAATTTGAATTGAAATACGCACTATACAAACATGTCTTCTCAGGGCAAAGGTCACTCATGACACTATCTGAATACGAATCACCACTCAATAATCATTTAGGCGGCTTAATCTCCAATTTTTAATTATAGACCAAAAGGTGTTCATTATCTATAGCTTGAATTTGTAATTTGTTTATCTTCTCTCCTACGATAATGGACAAATACAACTCCAGGTCTTGAATTTGAACACTGCCGCAATTATTTGTTTATTTCTTTATTTACTAATTTTTTATTTGAGTATCGGTTTGTTATAATGTCAAATGCGATTAATTAGTTTTACCTCTGATATTGAATAGATAGAGTCTAATATATATAATAAAAAAATTTATATCCTATGAATTTAGATTTTTGGGATATTTTGGTGTCTGACCCATTATATTGAACTGATTTGATATTCTTTTGATTCTTCTCAACAAGCGATATCAAAATTTCAAATTTGAAACTGTGCAAACTCTTAAAGATCAAAATTAGCGTAATAATATAACTAAATTGAGTTGTATGTTAATATCTCTTAAAAAAATCAAAAATTGAAACAAAAATATGTTAGTATGGATCACATAATAGAATTGATCAAGTAAAAGAATACCATGATAATACGACTAAGTCGAATCGCATGTTAGTCTTTCTTAAAAAATTAAAAATTGAGCTAAAAAATCCATTAGCATAAATCACACGATGACACTGATTGAGTAAAAGAATTATGAGTATTAAAATTAATGTAGTCAAATCATACCTAAATTTTTTTTTTTTTATAATGTCAAATATAATTAATTAGTTCTATATCAAATATTAGATAAAGAGAAATCAATATATATAGTAAAAAAAAAGTCAATATCCCATGAATTTAGATTTTTGAAATATTTTGATGTCTTACTTATTACATTGATTTGATTTAACACTCTCCCCAATATCAATTAACATTCTACCAAACTGGATTATATGATCATTATCTTTTCATGTATATCAAGATAGTACATTTGCTAAAACACACTCTTATAAGTTAGAATATTTACGAAAAAAAATCCTTACATGATTGATTTGTCTGCAAAAAATCAGTGGAACCCAATTAGTGTTAGGGGAACCCAAACAAAAAACATTTTTGGAATTTTATTTTTGTTTTAAAATGAGTCGCCATTGAACGTAAGCTGTTTTATGGAGAAATTGAAAAGAGTAAACTGAAAGCACAATGTGCTCCTGTAGGACTTGGTAACAACCAATCGAGCAAGCAATTAGTTGCAAGGATTACCTTGTAAATCAATACTCAAAAAAGGCCAACACACACCAACTAAAAATGAGTTTGAAGGCGACAGAACATATATACTTTATATTAGTAGGACGGTATTCCATCAAATGAAGAAATTATAAATGATAATGGAGGTGACCTAAATCAGGAGTCTTGTTTCATAATCATCACACGTAAATAGTTTCATGACCGATGAATATTTGATATAAAGTGAAACACAAGGCCGAAGATGTGCCTCGCTCGAGCCCCTCATGAGAAGCGAATTGGGGAATATTGTTTGAAATTACAGAGGTTGCTGCTGCTGGTGAGAGTCCCTTTTTTGCAGGAAGATAGATCCAATTAGAACAGCAATCCCAGTTACAGCAATCGTGAATAGTAATCTCCTCTGCGATGGGTTCTGAGACTGCCTTCTACGGACAACTTCATCTATTTCAGCTGCTCTCACATCCCTTCATGTTTAACAAGGAAATCCATGTGAGCTTATATATAAGAATTCATTGCATACTTGGAACATACATGCAAAAACAGTCTTCTTAAAGAATAAAATGAATTGGGACAAGCCTCTACACCAACAGGGAAAGCAGAACAGAAATCATTCCAAAGTGCTAAATCAGCCATTTGTATTCTCTTGACTTGTGAAAACAAAAGCAGGAGTTTCAAACCCAAATCTATTCTGAAACCAAATCAGAGTTCCAAGCCTAGCACAAATAATGCAACCAAATGTGATCATCTACAACTTCCTTATTTGATCAACTGTTAAAGTGTCACAAAAATATTTGGAGCACAGGATCTATGGCAGGATCAGATGTATTTAAGAAGCAAGCAGCATGTATCAGTATGGCACACCACATAACTCAACCCAACATTAACAAATTAAGAAAAAAATTAATAGGAAAATTGACTAGTCATATTTTCTATGACACGGAATATGACATTTATCCCTCTTACTGACAAATTGAATTTGGCTCCACTACGCTTGTTTGTCATGCAACACCGTTCTAAAGGGGCCTATATGTAGTTTGGTTGGATACCAAAATATTAGAAGTTAAACTTTCAGAAAGCATCTTTATAGCAGTTCAATCTCTGGATCCAAATGAAAGAGGAGATGTCTTAGCTTTGGTCCAATGTTTTAAGAAATTTTGAAGTTCAGACTTCCTTCCCCTTCGGAAGGTTTGTATAGTTTATAGTAATTATCTGAGCTCTAGCTTATCATGCATCTTCTTCATTGTTTGAAACTTCTAGAACAATCAATGATGGAAGAAAATCTTAGCTCCTGGATATTAAGAAGATTAAGGTCTTAGAAGTACTAAGCATCAATAGCCAAAATAGATCAAGTTATAGGCAGAATGACTTCATTCATAGATGTACAGTGGAAGCTGTCAGATTTCTTCTGTTAATACAAAACACCCCAAAATAGTAATATTTTGCTGAATTCTTGTTAACTTATCAGTTCCGTGCTATAGAGTACACAACACCATAATCTAGCAGGGAATCATAATGCAAATAACTTTCCTGGTTGGCAATAGAAAAATACAACAATGCAATGAATGAATTCCTGATAGAAATATAAAATCTGTGTTAGACCTTGAAGATTCTGCTGTGGTATCTAAATTGGCATGCTGGCTTTCATGGACAATCTGCTCACGCAGCCTTACATACTTGTTACATATGTGACAGCATTCTGTCCGATTCCCACATATTTCCTGAATATTCACAAGATAAGCAGATCTAATAAAAAAATGTAAGACAAGTGCAACACCTTTTTCTCACACAAGTATCAACAGTCTGTACCTGGTGCTTGAAGAGATCTACTGCAGGCAATGGAAACTCACAATATTCACAGGTAACAATTCTTTGGGGGCATGCTTCACCCTTATGAAAGGTCCAGGCTTCACGTTCAACTGTTTCACTGCAAAGTGAACAATCTATCTGTTCACAAAGGAAACAGAAAGACCAAAAGAAAAGCCAATTAAATTTCTCCTTGCAATAATAGTTTGTAAAATTTGCATCAAAATTTCAATTACAGAAGTTACACATCTATTGGAGTTCATAGTCCTTTGGATGTAGAAGTTGGATCATCCTCATGAAAATAAATTCCTTATCTCAATCATACTAACCAAATCATCATTATACTAATATACAAGAATCTAACAAGTTACTCCGTTCCATTATCAACATGTGTGAAGCTATAGGACCTCCATATTAATGAAAAGCTTATTGTGTCCAGTAAGAAACAAATTCAGACAGAATCAATAGGCTTTGCAAGTCCTTTACTAGGAGAAAATGCAAAAGAAGATAAAGGGTTGCTGTTACATTATTAATCTTCATAAAACTAGTCCTTTACAAGATAAATTGTTTTCGGAGTTCCATGGTGAAGCACAGTACTCTATACCTATAAAGGATAACAAACAATGTCTTCAATATTAAAGGCCAGTTGTCTCACTCACAGCATTAACACCACATTCTAACTATTACAAGCATTGGTTGATACTACGGAAGCAACCAAAACAGATGGAAGACGCATTATCTTTCATGACCATTGGAGGAACACAAGTAAAACAACCAATGATTTTCAAAAAGCCAATGATAAGCAAGCTGCTCCAATGAGACTCAATAGATTAACAGAGTGCAACAAAAAAAAATTGAAACATTAAACAAGGACACATAGCATTAACTTATAAGAACAATGAAGTTAATAGCAGGCACACCAAATTAGAATCAAAATTTTACAAAACTCAATGAAGTATATAGCTTGATTGAGACAAACTCTTTAATATTTTCAAGAACACAAAGGAAGGCATAGCAGAATACCGGAGCATGATTTTCATAGTAATGCTCGTCTGAAAGCCTTTTAGGCACCATATCTCCACAAATTGTACATTTCTGAAGGTTGCGGAGGCAATGTACATAGTGCAGGTCTATATTTGAACTTGGAATTTCTCTCTCACTGCAATCATGATTGAATTGTTACAAGATACTTCAATCACCAAATCAGTTAATTTAAAGATAAATTCTCTGTCATAGTAAGGAACATCAAAAGGGAATAGGAAAAGATTCAACTGTCTCCTAACACATACGGGAATTTTTGCAAATTGATTGGCCATAAAACATTGTGTCGGATAGCATGGAAGGTCATGAAAATACCTAAACACAAATAGGTACTCAGAAGACCGATACCAACTTTTCAAAATAATACTTCCATAATAAATATGTCAAATATAAACTGAAAAGCAAGAAACTGTTTTAAAGCAATACTCAAACTTGTTAAATATTGACCACAACAATTGCTTACTGTAAACCAATTTTAGTGCAATGAATATTATCCCTATGATAAAGATTGACAACTCAAGTATATCATCCAAAAGTAACATGACCTCATTATGAACTGGAACCATAAAACCGCTTTTTGACAAAGCCAGTTCTGGTTCTGTTATGGGAAATTTTGTGCCAGTTCAAACCAATATGATACAATGATATGTGAAACCAGTGTGGTTACCAATATTGTGCTTTTCCTTTGTTATAGAGGACTAGTAATTTGGAAAGGAGTGGCCCACAACAAAATTCTGCAAACTATCATTGATGAGTGGACAGTAGAAACTTCAACTAAATATTTGCAAAAAATGATAGTTATTTGACATATGAAAAAATTAGGGCTTGAAGAGATGTTGTATTAGTCTTCCCCTATGATCATAAACAAAGACAGGCTAAAGTAAAATCTGTTAACTGGAAAGCTACAGTTTTGACCAAAGCATCCATGCACAAGAAGAATACCCACGTACTTTGAAGGCAAATAACTATGTACCTCATCTCACCTAATTTAGAAGACCATCCCCCCTTGTCAACAGTCCAACTTCATAACCAAGAAAAAAATTAAGCTGTTGGAACAGCTTTTTCTTCATTTCAAGAAACTAACATGGTCCAAGCTTCAAGTGGAGAATCAAGCCAGGAGACAAAAGAGAGCTCGAGAAGGGTTTGCCACCACCGGTTTGTTATCTCTTAGCGCACTAATTAGAAAAAAGAAATCGCTAATTGCTACCTCCTCTTCAAAGGAGCAATGATCGATTGCCAAAATCCCATAGGCCCACAATTATGGGATCAACAAAAAAGCAGTATTTTTTGTGTATAAAACGCTCTCAGAATCTAAATTTCCCGAACATGCCTCGAAATTCCGCTTAAAAATTAGCACGTTCTTAACAAAAAAGGCTAAACATTCTCACAAACACCTCCAGAAATGAATCAAAGTCGAATAACATCAACAAATTCGTCAATAAAATCGTAAAAAGAGATAAAATAGACGAATTTACCAGTGGGTGCAGATGGCCGTCATCAATTCCGAAGGGAGGGCCATCGTGGCGGATGGATTGCAAGAATTTTGGTTCAAATTTAGGACAAAATCAGGGGAAAAAACGAGATCAAGAAGAAGGAAAGCGTAATCGGACAAGGGGAACGGGGAATAATTCCTCGTCGTCCAAGTCAAGTGGCTGACTAATTATGACTTCGGCGTAAAAAATTTAAAAAGGGGCCGGTCGACCCGAAATATCGGCCCGGTTTCAATTCCGGACTGGGATTTGACAGATACACCCTTTAAGTTTCCTTAATTACATAATCCACCTTTGCGCCTGTTGTGTCTCATCTTTCGATTAAACTAGATTAGGGTATAATTCTTGTTCACGTAATACATGTTATCTCCAGAGGTGTTAATTTATCTGGCAACTCACGAGCAGTTTGAGCTTTGCCCGAGCTCAACTTGAATTTAACTTAGTTTGTTACAAAATAAATCGAGTTCGAAAACTTAACTCATTTACCAAATAAATTGAGTTAGAGCTGGACCAGTTCACTCTATTCAAGAACTAATTTATTTTTATATATATAAAAACATAATTTATAGCATATAATATATGATATATATTTTATTATTTAATTCTAATTTTGTAATTAATATAATTTTTAGATTTAGATATTATTTTATTAGTACAATTTTTCAACATCCATATTTTTTAAGTTATATATATTATTAGTATTACTAATAAATTTTTAGATTTAATATTTTTATTATAAAATTGTGAATTGTGATTCATGATATTATGGTTGATATATTTTTTTTATAATGTTAAAAAAATATTTTAATGTAAATTAATAAAAAATAATTTATAAATTTCAAATTTGAGGAGCTCGATTTCTTGTGCTCAGATTGAGCTCAAGTAGTTGTCTTTGGAGCCAAGCCAAGCTCCAGTTAGAATCGAGTTGGATCATATTGACTTATTTACATCTCAAATTATCTCCCCCAAAACTATAAAAAGAAGGATTTTTTATGTACAATCCCTCAATTTTTACATTATTTATTAAAATCTCTCACGATTTTAATATTTACTTACATCCATTTTGATTTTAATATTTACTTACATCCATTTTCTTTTTAAATTTATTACTTGTAAGCTCTAATTATCATTTAATCAAATTTTTTTTCCAAAAAATTCATTTTTACCCTCTATAATTTCATAATTAAAGTTCTTAGTATTTTTAACTTCTCACCCTTCACCTTTTCTCCTAAATATTTACAAATAAATCCTTAATTAAAATTTAAATTACATTTTTTATATTTATATGTTTATAAATAGCCCCATTAAATTTTTTTATTTATAAACAAGTCCAAATTTTTATATTTTTTAAATAAAAGTTTATAAAAAGAACATTAAAATTTTTAAAATTTTTTTTACAAATAAACCCTTTATAAAAATTTAAATTATAAGTTTAATATTCACACATTTACAAATAGATCTCTCAAATATTTTTATTTATAACTAAGTCCAAATTTTATGTTTTTTTAATAAAATTTTATAATATTGAGGGTTTTAAAACTTAAAATTTTAAATTACAACTTTAATATTTATATAATCACAAATAGATCCCTTGAATATTTTTATTTATAAATAAGTCTAAATTTTATTTTTTTAATAAAATTTTACAATATTGAAGATTTTAACATTTAAAATTTAAAATTATGAGTTTAATATTTATACATTTACAAATAGACCCCCTAAATATTTTTATTTAAAATATTTCCAACTTTTATCATTTTTAAATAAAAAATTTTAAAAAAAGACATTGAAGGTTCTTAAACTTAAAATTTTAAATTAAAAGTTTAATATTTGTACATTTACAAATAGAACCCTTGAATATTTTTAAATTTTAAATTAAGGTTTTACTAAATTTTATTTATTTATTTAAATAAAAGTTTACAAAAAAGATATTGAAGGTTTTAAAGCTTAAAATTTTAAATACAAGTTTAATATTTTTATATTTATAAATAGACCCCTTGAATATTTTTATTTATAAATAAGTCAAATTTTATCATTTTTAAATAAAATTTTATGAAAAGTGTATTGATGGTTTTAAAATTTTAAATTTCAAATTACAAGTTTAATATTTATATATTTATAAATAGATCCATTCAATATTTTTATTTATAAATAAGTTCAAATTTTATCATTTTTAAAATAAAATTTTATGATACTGAAGGTTTTGAAAGTTAAAATTTTAAATTACAAGTAATGTTTATACATTTACAAATAAACCCCTTCAATATTTTTTACTTATAAATAAGTCCAAAATTTATCATTTTTAAAATAAAATTTTACAAAAAGGTCATTGAAGGTTTTAAAACTTAAAATTTTAAATTATAAATTTAATATTTATATATTTACAAATAGACCCTTGAATATTTTTATTCGAGAAGTCTATTTATAAATGTATAAATATTAAACTTACAGTTTAAATTTTATAAATAAAAATATTGAAGGGGTAATTTGTAATTATAATAATATTAAACTTGTGATTTAAAATTTTAAGTTTTAAAATCTTTAATATCATTTTTGTAAAATTTTATGATACTGAAGGTTTTAAAAGTTAAAAATTTAAATTACAAGTAATGTTTATACTTTTACAAATAGACCCCTTCAATATTTTTTTACTTATAAATAAGTCCAAATTTTATCATTTTAAATAAATTTTTATGAAAAAGGCATTAAAGGTTTTAAAACTTAAAATTATAAATTATAAATTTAATATTTATACATTTACAAATATACTCTTGTTCGAGAGGTCTGTTTATAAATGTGTAAATATTAAACTTAGAATTTAAAATTTATAAATAAAGATTTTGAAGTGGTCATTTGTAATTGTACAAATGTTAAACTTGTAATTTAAAATTTTAAGTTTTAAAACCTTCAATATCTTTTTTATAAAATTTTATTTAAAAAATGATAAATTTTGAACTTATTTGTAAATAAAAATTTTCAGGGGGTCTGTTTTGTAAATGTGTAAAGATTAAACATTTAATTCAAAATTTTAACTTTTAAAACATTCAGTATCTTTTTTATAAAATTTTATTTAAAAATAATAAAATTTAAACTTATTTATGAATAAAAATATTCAAGGAGTTTATTTGTAAATGTATGAATATTAAATTTATAATTTTAAGTTTTAAAACATTCAATATTGTAAAATTTTATTAAAAAATGATAGAACTTGGATTTATTTATAAATAAAAAAATATTTGATGGGTCTATTTTTAAATCTATAAATATCAAACTTATAATTTAAATTTTTATGGAGGATATATTTGTAAAATTTTTTTAATATGTAAGGTCTTTTTTGTAAATTATTATTTAAAAAATATTAAACTTTGTACTTATTTATAAATAAAATATTCAATAGTTCTATTTGTAAATGTACAAATATAAAAATTTTAATTTTAATTTTAATTTAGAGTTTATTTGTAAATATTTGAGAGAAAAAAAAGAAAGGTAAAAAATTAAGAATTTAAAAAAGTTTTGTTATATAATAGTAGAAAATAAAAGTAAAATTTTTTAAAAAAATTTTGATTAAATAACAATCAGGAGATTATAGATTATAAATTTCAAAAAACGAGAGGTGTAGGTTAATATTAAAATTACGGGAAATTTTTGATAAATAAAATAAATTTTGGAATTGTAGGTAAAAAGTCCTAAAAAAATAACTTACGGTGCAATTTTATTTATTATCCAAATTTTGATCCCGTTTCACCGTGTAAGAGCTATAGTTTTTGTTAAAAATTAATTCTTATTTTTTAAAATAACACTGTTAAACAAAAAGATGCAACGGTCAAGTCTTCCTCAGTAAAAGAACTCAACAACGCAATTTCTCGTGTACTTTTCCTTTTTTTTTTTTTAAGATGCAATTCATAGATCTTATAGGGCATATGTGCAAATATAGAGTCTAATAAGTATATAGTCAGGCTAAGATCGTAACGGCCCGGCGCGTGGCCCTTGATGCGGGATTAGGTTAGATGGATGATTGTTGATCCTGACGTACAGCGGAACGAGGGGCGTTTCATTGACACCGTGACGATGCCCATGCCCGCTGCGGGGTTGGAAAGCGAATAAAAAAGATGACGATTGTAATTAGCAGGGTCAGTATAGAAATAATTGGTCAAATTAATCTCTTGATCATATAATTATATCTCAATTAAGTGTGGGTTGTAACCGCCGCCTTCCCAAACACCAATCTAATTATCCGCTACCTAATATCTAATTATGAGGGACTTTTGTGTATATATGAAAATCCCAGGGTGTTGTATGCAAATACCTGTCAAATTTCGGGGTATAATGTGTAAAAATCCTCTGGACAGCATCGAGACAAGTCAAAGCTCAGGTGCCAAAAAAAAAAAATACTCGAATCCTTCGAAGAGTTCACGACCGCCCGCGTTTCTCCTTTCAGATCTCGATCCCTTCTTCTCCGGCGAGAAACCTGTCGAGCTGTAGAAGAACAACAACAAGGAGATAGAGATGACTCATATCCTTCAATCCATCGGCTTCTTTAATTCTCTTCGGCTGAACTTTTTCCCTTTTTTTTTTTTTTGCGATTTTCGATATTTTTTTCGTTTTTTCTCGAAAATCTAGGGTTTCCATTGATGTTTGCCTTGATTCGAGGAATCACGCGGTAACCAGAGGGATCGCGATCGCGAGAGGGCCCAGGCGCGCAAGTCCCAGGGCAAGGGCCGCGATGATGGCCTCACCCCCGAGCAGCGCCGCGAAAGGTCGAATTTTTGTTCATATCCTGGACTGATTTTTCTCTAGCTTAATTTCCCTTTGTTCTGATTGGGTTTTTCCATTTGTGAAAGGGATGCGAAGGCGTTGCAGGAGAAGGCAGCGAAGAAGGCCGCTCAGGAGGCCGGCGGTGCCGGCGAAGGCTCGAAGAATAAGGGCTCCGCTAAGAAGTAGAGGTCAGGTTTACTTGTGATGGGGATAAATTGAGGATTCGTCTTTTTTATTGTGATGATCCCTTGTGGCGTTTTGTAACTTATTATGATATTCTATTTTGATCTTTGAGGTGGTACTGGCTACTGATTTGTGCTATAAAATAGATATTCTGCCTTGATTGTTCATCTTTGATTCTTTTTTGTTGAATCCTTGGTGAAGTTCTTGCATGGAAGTTACGATGAGTTGAGTGGAACCTAGAGATGATTCTGGAAAAAGTTCAGTTCTTTTATTTGATGACTATTTGTATGGATATATTTGGTCCTAGAAACCAGAACAAAGATGAAAAATCAGGTCGGGCTTGACCATGGTTTGCCTATATTGCTCGAGAGGAATCATAGTATGTGTTGGTTTAGGTTCAAACAGATTGTTAAGGTGATATCGTGAAATTTAGGGTTTTGGCTGGTTTAGATTGGTTTTTCGATTTGGAGGCTTATTCAATGTTCAACAAAAACAGTTTTGTCATGTTAAAATAAAAAAGGGTTTTGAATTTTCTGATGTGATTAGAAGAACTTGTGATGGAATCCAGATTTTCGGTTAGTTGTGTTTTCACTAATTGGTGGTTGAGGTTATTGTTGGCTCTTGTCAGGAGCTTCAAGGACATTGAGTTTGCTAAGCTGCAAGTGTTGTATCTGGAGTACACTTCGTGCTGATGAATGCAAACTCTCCACCTCTAGTGCTTCTTGCATCCTACCATGTCCATCAAGTTGTTCATTTTGCCTATTGGAATATAAGTTGATTTTTTTTTATAATATGTACAATATATGGTTTCTTGTTTACATGGAATGCATAGCAAAGTTTCCCATCTTGCTCAGTTACTCTTCTTCTTCCCCCTCTCATAAAAAAGTAAAGTTTTTCATTTTTCAGTGTGGAATAGCACTTTTTTGCCACTAGGGATAGATATTCCACATTTTTATTGTGCATATTAAGAAATTATTTTGGGAGTTAGTCTGTCAACTGAATCAGGAATGTTAAACAAGAGTGTTCTCTCTGTTTTTTTTTTTCTTTTTTCTCTTCTAGGCTATTGTATGTCCTTTGTCTGATCAATTGGTTCAGGAAAGGTCTTAATGTCCCTTCTCTTTTTCATTTACAGTATTGCAGAAGATTGTACTCCTTCCTTCATTCCTCGGGAGTTGCCCCACAGCTATAGCCCATTAGTTTGCAACTTAGGGCTGTTTGATTTTGGAATCATCCTGAAGAAATCGCCACTAACTAGTCTTGATTTTGAATTAAAATTGAATTAAAGACACTACTCCAAATCGTGATCATCCCGTTTTTTAGTCCAATCCGAATCGATGTCTTATATCCCAAATAACCTTTGGTGTAAGTTGTGTGTTCACGCTTTGTTGTTAGTGACTCAGGACTCGATTGTCCCATTTTCCGGAATAACCTTCAATTTGCATTTTCATGGAAAATTGAAAGCCTCGGAATTTTTCACATGATGGCAAAATCGTCCATCACCATCATTTATTTAACTTATTCTGTTTCACCGTCCAAATGTTTCACCGTCCAAATGTCCGCTGCAATTAGACGGCCGATAAAAGCTTTTATTGACCTTAGTCCAAAATCTATATCCAAACAGCCCCTTCTGTTCTATCCGCAATTAAAATGGAAAGAAAAATGTGAGTTTCTGGCAAATATCGGCCAGAGAGAGTCCATCCGTTTAAGGCAAATTCCAAATATTTTTAACCATTAGAGCGGAATTATTTGACATATATGATCACCAATCTTAGTGATGAAGTTTTTGTTTTTGTCAAAAAAAAAAACAAAAAAAAACAAAAAAAAAAACCAATTACCGAAAATATAATGAATGCGCCAGAAAGCATAGCAATCACTTTGCACGTAGATATATTCCCCAAAACACGCTCAAATTGTCATTACGCAGAGTTGTCACACCAAATCATTTAGGGAAAAAGCCCCACTTTAAAATTTTATTTACTATCGATATGCAATTGGATGTGTCAATCTTCAGTTTATATTCCACTATCTATCTCCAAATGTTACAAAACGCTATCACCAGGTAATTGCAAAAGAAAGATACATCCATGGAACCACATCAAGGATTCTGCAGAATCTGTTCGAACTTCTCATCATTCTGAACAAATTTCTTTGCTGTAGGTTGCTTCAATTTGAAGCCGGTGGTGTCTGAGATTCAAGCCAAGGGCCAGTTGAATTGAATGGTAGATATCAAATGTTGGTTGATCAACTTCCTTGTTGCGCAAATTTGCAATCATTAAACCAGCATGACTTCCTCTGTTGCAGACAAAATATAAGAATCAGGGTTTTGGATTACTGATTCGAATAAAAAGTTGCATGAGCTAGATATCCACAACTTCAATCAATCTCACTTACATATGAGCTGATCTCCTTCAAATTTTCCAGCGACTCTGCCAATTCCACTTGTTTCATTGAAGTTGCACTCAGCGCCTGCAGAAGACCAAGCAAATATATAACTAAAACTATTTATCACTGATACTAGAATGTTTACCAGAAATTACTCACATCTTTTGTCTTTCTTAGATCACATTCTATAGATCGTATTCGATTCAATGACTCGAGAATCATGCTGTCCTTTTCTGGAGGTATCTTTACAGGTTTTTCACTCAATTCAGACACCAAGTCTTCTAACTTCTGAAGGCGCTCCAAGACTGGAAGGACAGATTCCTCTTTGAACTCATGGGTACCAAGGAGGTCCAACGGATTTGAATTTGTTGAAACTGAATTCTGCTGGTTCCACTGCTTCACAACGTGATGCCTCATAAGTTTACCCAACCAAATAAATAGTAGGCGGATTGCCAGTACTTTTGTGATGAAGTAAGCAGCAGTTTTAGTCAGTCGGAGATGGAACTTCATCCACACATTCCTCTGCACATGGGGTTCGTATGAAGCACCTGTTATCAAGGCTAAGATAGTGTCATGGAACAGATTTTGCAAACTGATAACCTAAAATATTAAAAATGATCATGGAATCAATAGAGTTATTTACCCTAAGTAGGGATAATTTTGTGCAAATGATAGAAAATTCTAGTTCAATCAAGTCTGTTCTCGTAGGCATCACAATAAAATTCATCAAAGTAGGTAGACTGCTAATGGTCAAATCATTTTTGAAAATTGAGTCACTATTTTATCGTGTGGTCTTCATATGGTATGAGAAAGATTCTTTGTCAAATATAAATTGCTTCTAGACTCCACATTTTCTTAATTATAAATTGTTCCTGCTGATACAGGTAATCTATAACTTTCCTAAACGAGCTTGGCAGGAGGTACTAATAGTAAAAGAGCATGATGTAGCATTCAAGCAAGTAGGTTGACAATTGGATACATCTGATTATCATCCAAGCATTTTCACCACAAAATGTGGTGCCATCTGGAAACAACACTAATTCATTAAACTGATAAATGTAACTCAGCGCAAAGGCACAAAATTTTCTAACAAAACTGGGCAGAAAAACCATAAGCTTAAAACATAAGGGAAAATTTTACCCTGATAATGTTGTGTATCATGACTATATACAGCCGAAAGATGAAGTCCACTAGTGGCATCAGATGGATGAAATGACTGGTGGGATGCTGCACATGCATCCAACTTATTCTGAAAATAATTCATGAAACATAAGATGCAGAAAAAGGTGAATTATTTTCCATGCTTCTAGAGTCCAATAGGTGCCAAAATGCATATACACAACAGAGAACATGAAAAACAGAAGGATAATTTTCAATAAACCCAAAACTGGATGTTGAGAAAATAAAAATATAATAGACAGAGAAGGCTGCAAAAGATCACTATAGCTTCAAAATCATGTATGCAAAGCAACTTCTACACTTCAAGGTCCTCCATCAACACAAAGGAGTCAGCACAAACATAATGTTCTGCCACATAATAAGGTTACAGATATGTGCCCCGTAACTATTGTCCTTTAGTCCATCATAATATGAAAAACACAGAAAATACATATAATAACAGAAAAAAGTTAAAGACTAAGTTCAGGATGGTCTGAGCACTTGCAATTTGGAATATAGATCAGCAAATTATTGAACAATGTATTAAATGCAACCAGAAAAAGAAAATGTAGAGCAATGGGCAAAACTTCAAATGCAGGATTGAAAAAACACAGTTTGGTAATGTCTTAGAAGATGGGGTTAACAAGATTCGCATAACCAAGGGGAAAGATTTAAGGATAACCTACACTAATCCCTCTAATCCCGTTAATCCCATTCTCTAACCTATTACTGAACAAGTCCATAGGAAATTTAAAAATATAAATAGGAACACAAAGGTGCAGTATAAACATCTATTATGTTCATATATGCAAACAAAGGGATATATATGATAAAATTGAAAAGAAAATGAACTGGAAAAGAGAAATTACTTTGATGAAATTGAGCTAGGTTTATTACCTCATGCATCCTTACAACAGCAGGGGAGACCACATCTTCGAAATCTGAATCTGATGCAGCAGTAATCCTTTCGGATTCTGCCTCCTGCAAGAACAAATTGAGCCAATTAAAAGCTAGTTGAGGATTTATACTATAAGACTCTTGAACTAAAAGAGTTAATCAGACCTGCAAGGTTTTTTCCTCATTATGAGATAGATTAGTAATTCTCATTGATCTTTTTCCATCACGTGATAACTGTCAAAGAACAAAGATTAAAACAACAAGGCTGAT
This sequence comes from Trichopus zeylanicus subsp. travancoricus, assembly GCA_005019695.1. NCBI lineage: Eukaryota > Viridiplantae > Streptophyta > Magnoliopsida > Dioscoreales > Dioscoreaceae > Trichopus > Trichopus zeylanicus. The sequence goes on along the minus strand of RXID01015583.1, from coordinate 50,407 downwards.
TGCAAGGAATTTATTACACACAAAACAATAGTTGTGTAAAGTCCAATTACAATATAATGGATTAAAGAATCTTAACTAGAAAAAAAGGTTTATAGAAGAATTGACTGGCCATACTTCCATTATTATCTCCAGATCACTCCATGGCCCCTTATTTGATCTGAGGCATCCTCCCCCATTTGAACAAGTGCAAGAACCACCAAGAAAGTCTGGGAGTTGACTGTTGGCACAATGAAAAGGTCATTTGGAGGGTTTGATCTTCAGACAGCATGATTTGCAACAGAATAAATTGAAAATACTTAAGAATTTGCATGGAGAAGAACAAAAAACCTTTTATCTATGAATGTAAGCAATGTATGTTGGTACGCATTGCCTAGGACCTGCAACATTAACCAAAAAGAGAGATGTAATCAGCCTGAAAAGATACCAGCATTAAACTCCACCAAAAATTTTGATTACCCGTATCTTTGCAGAGGTTCTTGGATCAATGAAACCTTTCAATGCATTCCAAATTAATCTGAAACTGCCGCCAGCATTAACAATGAACATTTGATGCAATATCTGCACAATGCATTCTACCATCAAAAGCGAATGTAGTAGTTTGTGCTTATAGAAACTCATAAATATCACTTTTATCTACAAAACAAATTGGTTACCTCGGGATAGTTATTACTATCAATTTTATTGATGCTGATAACAATATCATGAACTAACTTGCCAACACTCATCCAGTTCTGCAAAATTAGAAGTCAATAATCAAAGGCAACCACCATGAGATAAAATTAGAATTGCAAAGTAAGGTGAACTAACAGAAATGTACCACTCCCTGCACATCTAATATTGTTGTCATTGTACGAATGTGCCTTTTTGCTGCAAGTGAGCATGCTGGATATTTCTCAATAAAGAGCTTCTCCAATGTCTGGACGTGGTATTTTAGAAACCTGTCTACTGTAGTAACATTCAGAAGCTTATTTAAGTCAATTTTTCCAAGTCTTTCAATATATAGAGGCCTTCCATCCTTGTCCACTCCATGATATCCATGTGGATAGTACTGAAGAACCTCTTCCAATTCATGAAAGACAAAGTCCTGGATTACAATTTTTATGGGGACAAATGAGGAAAATTAAGCCAAAATATATCAGCTTTGAAATCTTATGAAGCATGAAGGTAACAAGATATAATTCTATTTTGGATACATTCCCAGGATACAAAAAGGATCAAAGAAAGAAAGTGTAGTTGACACGATTTAGTTTGCCTTTTATATCACATAGAAAACATCAGATACATGGTTCCACATGTACTACAAAATGAATAAACTTCATTCTGAATTTTTCAAACAACTAAAGCATGAAGCAACTGCTTGGTTAGCAAATGCATTTGGTAATTCTTTCATAGTCCGCTTCCACTTCAGATTCTCTTAAATTTTGTTGGTTATCCACAATATTGTGTCAATAAAGTGTGGACTGCATCTAATCGGTCTCCATATACTAACTAGAACAGTATCTCAAGCCTAACATAGATTTGAAACGAGGCAAGAAATTGCTTTAAATATGAATTACCCTAAAACTGCCAAGATAATCTAAGCCAACGAATACAAATTTATCTAGGTCTGCTTAAAGATAGATTATATTTTTCAATGACCTTTTCAACTTCACTAGGTATCAGGATACCAAAAACACTAGATAAAAGTTCGGAGAGCAATCTCTCTTGGAAATTGATTTATTTAGTTCTTACTGGAAAGATACAAATCATAATCTCCTGCTGGAGCCAACACCAGTCATTTCTAACAATCGAAGTTGGTCCAACAGTGAACACCAATCCTTAAAAAGAATATGCAAATTGTACAATTTTTTTTCCTTTCTTTTGAGACCACAGAGGCCTTACACCTTGACAATTGTCTTACTCATCTAACATTGAAAGTGGACAGGTGCTATAGATTGACACCGACTGTAGATTTACTTGAAGATATTCAGGGGATGTTTAATATACAGTTTTTGATTGGTGATTTGTTTCTATGAAAAGAACCTTTGTTTCAATAGATTTTAGAAGTGGTGTAACATAATACTTTTGAGGTTGAAAAAAAGTGATGAAATGGATGTCATTAGTCAATTAAAAACAGGGGTGTATATTGTGGTTGAACAATAACATACCAGCCCATGCTGAAGCTTGCTTAGCTCTAATTGAAATAAAGGGAAATTGAAAAAAAAAAACCTCTAAAAAGAAAGGGCTCCATTCCAATAAGAATTAATTTTAGAAAGTCATATTAGTAAGCAAAATCAACATTATTGGACACATGGATTTCGTTATAGATCAAATAAACCAGAAAAAACAAAACAGAACTATTGCAAGTTTTTAGATGTAATAATTCACAAACTTCAGTTCTGATTCAATCCATGCGAAGAATCAAACAAAAAAGGAACAAATACTTACTTGTAGGATGGTATCTGTACCAAACTCTCTTCTCCACTGAAGCATATCTGACCACATGCTGATTGCTTTCTTAATATTGAACCCCCTTGCCTTTAAAAATCTGACAAGAAAGACATGCAACCAATGAGAGCTAAAGAAAAGAAAACCAAGTAAAGTTGAAGAATAATTAAACATCTGTGATTATATATAATGTTGATGTAACTGCAAAAGCAGGAGAGGAACTATTGCATGGAATACTTCAAATACATTTGGATGCAGCTACAAGAGATACAAGATATTGTTTTCTGCCATTTGTAAACAAATTAAACAAAAAGGGGTCATGGATTTGTGTATATTCTCAAGAAACTCCTTATCTCACTATCATGTTAATCTTCATCTCCTTCTCTTAAACTAGCAAGTTACCACAATAAAGTCAAACAAGTTTTTCCTACGTTGAAATTCCCCTTGGAAATTTTCCACCAGCAAGTCCTATTTGAGACCAAATCTATTGGACAATTGGGTTTTAATCATATGAACAGCGTGGATTGAAACCTGCAGGGATCATTCCCTACATGATTCCTTATTCTCAAATTCTAACTTCGAATCAGTGAAAGTCAAGAAAATCAGATTGGACATAAATTTATTTTCAAATTGAACCAATATGCTCTGAGAAATTTTGCAGGTAACATCTTCATATGCTAATCAATTTTCCAGTTTCACTGCAAATACACTTTCTCATCCGAGATTCCTAAAGTTCAGAATAACATGTCCAAGCATCAAGGATTCAAGCCTATGTCACATCAAGCAGATAATGTGACGGGTTAAATATCTGATATCATGGTTGGTAATACTCTCCATAGGAGTTATTTGATTTTTACAGTTGGCATCATTGCCTATGCTGCCTAATTAGAGGCTTCTCAAATTAAAAAGGGCAAGAAGGGAGAAGGTATAATTAGTTAATCACACTTAACCTGAAGCCAGCAAACCTTACAGCATCACGGACACAAGGATGCTGCTCATAGGAGCATTGAAATCCTGTCCTCAGAGGGCAGGTTCTGAAAACCTTGTTGCAATCAAATTTACTATGGATTGACTACTCTGAAAGAACATCAATTTCCTTTCAACTCCTAAAGATCAGCAATATTTCCAATCTTAAGTTAGATACTTGCATAAAGTAAACCATTATATTCACTCTTTTAATGCATAGAAGAATTTGAATTGTTTTTTTAACAATTTCACTCTTCATCCTGTCGCGTGTCTCACAGGCTATTGCAAACTATACCTACAAAGTTGATTGGAGCTGTTTCCAAATCAGCATGATTTACTAGGTCTCTTTCCATGTATCTGAATTCCGAGACCAAGTTAGATAGCTCATGTGGCTGCTGAGAAATTCTTGTGAAGTATAAAGTAATCTACAAGCCTCGGCCAATCAGACCGTCTGAACTTCTTTCCCCTACTACCACTATTTGATTTGATTTTTTCCAAAATCTTCATCTTTTAAGCTTAAACCATATACCACAATGCCCTTCATCTTCAACTTTCTCCTGCCACGGATCACAAACAAAGATCCAGCTCTCATCAACATTAGAAACAAAATTAATTTACCAAAAAAGCATGAGATACAAATTTTATAGTTAAGCTTAAAACATCAGAATTAGCTTTCACCCACCTTCAACAACTAAATTCTAGCTCCCAACAGAAACAATACAATCAATCCAACACAAATATCCAAGCCGGCGAAAATCAAACAGCCTCAATCGTGTTACCTCAACATGGTATGGTAGTCATCGTGCTGCTGCGGCAGCAGGTCCCGATCAATCAAAGCCTGGCGGAACGCCTTCACGGCCGTCTCCTCCTCTGCATCCCTCCCATCGTGATTGCCGGCCACCGGCGGCGGCGGAGCTCGGTCGTACACCGCCCTCCTCCTTGATCTCCGCCTCGACGACGAAGCCGATATCGCCTTCCTCCGATCGTCCATCTTCTCGAACAGAACCACGACGAAATGATACGAGGAGACGGATATTATAAACTAAATCGTATCAGACTTGACCACTGAATTGAACCCTTTCCTTTCCGGGATCACTGGCGACTGTGAATTCCCTAAATTACCCTTAAAAAGTTTTGCCAATATACTCCTTTATTTTACTCAGTTTTGTTTGTTGTCACTCAATATTAGAAGAAATGTATTTCAAATTTTCGTTCAGATTTGGAGAAAAAAAATTATGTGATGGATTCTCATCGATAAAAAATAAAATTACAATATTAATTCCAATTTTAAAAACAAGTATCAGACATATTGTATCGATAATTAAATTATGATAAATTCTTTCAGTGTTTTTTGTATATAGAATTATTTAAAAGTGCTACAGAATATAGAGGGGTGTTTGCCAAAAATTTTTTCCCACAATAAAATTAGATTTTTTGCTAATCCAACTTGCCAAATTTCTTTTCAAGTAAACTCGCCGAGAATTCTATTTCTCCAATTGGAGGGGCAACATGCAAAAGACGGCAACCGAGTCGTGTCGCAGCGGCCGGACACGTGGAGAGCGCGAGATCGCCAAGGCCTGCGCTCCCGAATTTAGAACCCGTGCGCGAACCCAGTCAACGGGCCAGCTGCCCCCGGAAGCCCGCTGAAAGAAATTCGGGTTCGGGTCCAAAGAGGATTTTGCCTAAAACACCCAATAATTGCTAAATATTTTCAAAATTGTCTATTGAGGAACACTATCATGTTAACCGAGGTTTTAAATCTCAATTTGAAATTTGATTTCCGCAATCATCAAAATCGATCCGTTTCTATTGTTTTGATCGAAATCAATTAATTTTAATTTTATTCAAACTATCTTAAAAATTTTTATTAGACTCTAACTTTGAATTCAAAATATTTAAAAATATATAAAAAAATTAATTTATATACATATATTTTGTTAAAATTATTAAATAAAAAAATTTGATTAAAAATTACTTTAAATGTAGACAGATAAAAACTTGCAACTACCCATGTTTAAACCCCAAACTTTTTAAAAAAAAATTAGTGACTTAACTACTTAGGTTAAACACAAATTTTGATAAAAAGGTAATATAAAAAACTAAATATTATATTTTAAAATATCAAATCGAATTTTAAATTAAAATATTCGGTCATGAAAATGTTTCGGCTGAGATTTAAAATTGTGATATTAACTCAAAACGTTGGATGGCATTGACGAAAACGCCCATGGTGTTTTCTAGTATTTCATACGAACAAATGTCGAGATGTCTGGTATCTTGTTCAACAACGGCAGCATGGCTTATTCGCTGTCCGGACAAATGGGAGGTAGGAATCCAACCGGCGATGCCAAGGTTTGCCACGTGTCAGGCTTGTCGCTTGGCGAGCCAAATCAGTGGTTGGACCTTGAAGCTGGAAGACGACCCGAATCTGAAATTTGGAATCCAAATCGGCTCGGATGACCTCTCGTAAATTTTTTGCTAATAAACCCTTTACTTCTCTTTGTAAATAAATATTTTGTAAGGGGTCCATGTGCAATTCTGCTGGATTTCTCGGGACATTAAAAAAAACAAAAAGGGCCAGGGTGGAAACCGATACAAATAATTAGGGGGTTATAAGGAATATCATCTATTATAAATAGTTCATCAGATATATTTATTATTAAAAGTAAAAAAAAAAAAATTATATGTTTTTTGGAATAAAGCAAAAGGATAAAATATTTCTTAATTTTTTAAAAAAGATAAAATTTTTTTACGAAAACATAATTTTTCAAAAATTATTTGTAATTAAGATAATTTCATAATTTTTTTTGTAATTTTATTATTTTTTAAAATATGATATTAAAATTTGATTCAGATCTTAGATTTGGTCAATTTATCCCCAAATCCAAACAATCTTTAATTAAATTGTCATTTAAAAATAAAGCTAACTTTTAAAGATGTGAATTTTTTTACTTTTTTGAATGATAATTTAATAGAAAATTATTATAAATTTACAGACTAATCTATATTAAGATCTAGGATTAATCTAAACAAAATTTAGGATACATATTTTCTAAAAGAATAAAATTAGAAAAAATATGTACCCTAAATAAGATATATTTTCATTTTTTTTGGTTCATCCCAAAAAATATCAAATAAAATATTTTCTAGATATTTTTAATTTTAATAATATATATGCGTTTAAAAAGATTTTTATAATATATTTAATTAAAAAATATAACTTTTTAATTTAAAAAATATATGTAATTTATTAAGATTTTCTCTGGTTTTCTCTGATTTTCTCTATCCAAAACAAGCCTTCACTTGAACCTACCCTCTCGCCTCTCCTCCTTCCTGCAACCCTACCATGGACGCTCTCAGGGCGTGGAGGGCTTCTTCCCACCTCTTAGGTTTGGCTTCCAGGGCGGCCGCCCGTACCCGGATCAGAGCTGCGGTCAGATGCTGCGCCACCTCCTCTACCTCCGCCTCCGCCTCCACCTCCACCTCCGCCGCCACCTCCGCCGAAACCTGCATTGCTGCGTCTAACGACCGCCGCCGCCGGAGCTCTTCCACCACCTCCGACCGGGATTCCATTCGCGCCATCCGGCTCAAGAGGGTAACTTTTCTGTGCATCTATTGCGTTCCCTTTTGCCTGCATTGGGTTTTCGCGGAAGTGGATTTGAAAATAGACTAGTAAAGATTAAAACCTGAAATGAAATTTTATCTAAATCTGCGCCTTTCCCTCTTTCTGGGCGAAGCATTTCATCAAACATATATTGGGCAAGTGGTTGACGGGTGTTATAGGAGTGCTTGATAACTGCAATTTATGACATGATGTATCAGGAGGGCATGTTCGGATGTAAATTTCAATCAATGAAAGAAATTACTAGAATTGACTTGAGGGATCACTACACTTGTATTGCTTTCTGACGATGAAGAATTTGTTGTCTGTCCGGTACGCTTCTCGGTAAAATGCTAGGTAGCTTGGGAAACTAAAGCGAAATAGTGTGGTTTATTGCTTTGGTGGTGATATGCTCGTAAAATTGCACTCTAGAAAAGACATTTTGGTATGACAGTGATTAGATTTACTTGAAACAAGATTTATCTGGTATGTGTTTGGATCATTCTAAGATTTTGCCTTTGAAATCATTTGACATATGTATGCTTTTGTGTTGTTTTTAACAACGTCCATCCATCGAGACTTAATTTGATGAGTGGAGTGGCTGAATTTTGACCTGATTTGATTGACATGAACCAGCGTTTTAGCTTAGGTGCTGTCACTTTGGTTTTGTGAGTATGTTGATGAATTGTCTACATACATATCTGCAAAACAAACTGCCACAAACCTTGACAGTGTTCATACCCCATGATGAAGCTGGCCAAAAGAAATTTTTTTATATTTAGAATCATTAAAGAGAGATGATTGTGAAGCATCTTGTACAGTTGAGGGTGTTTGGTAATATGATCTCTTATCTGTCTCATAAACAGTGATGGGATTATAGCAGAACATGAGCTATGGTTAATATGCTATGCTTTAGTCATTAATGAGAGTTCTATTCTTGTGGACTTAATCATATCTATCCAACTATGCTAGTGGATTATTTATTAGGATCAATTGTTTGTTAGGATCAAGTTGTTCTTACAATTACCAAATATAATTGGTTTACAGCTTGAAGAACTGAGGAGCAAGGGTTATGAACCATATGCATACAAGTGGGAAAGAACTCATACTGCAAATCAGCTCCAACATTTGTATAGTTATTTAGGTAATGGTGAAGAAAGTAAGGAAGGCTATGTGTCAATTGCTGGAAGAATTGTTGCTCAGAGGACATTTGGTAAACTTGCATTCCTGACTTTAAGGGATGATTCTGGAACCATCCAGGTTTGTTAATTCTTCCTCACTTTGCCTACATCTTTACATAGGTAATAAATCTTCTAGATTTCTGACTTTATAGTCATGTGAAAAAGCTTATTGGAAATTTCAGTGCTTAAATTGTTGAAACTTTTGATCATGCTTGACTTTTCCTTTGAAATATGCAAAGTTATTAATGGTCTAAGATGTCCAGGGAATTTACACGCCTCATGTTCATCTTGTCTTTCCAGAAATTTGCACACCTCATATTCATCTAGTCTTGCTGATTGTCCAAAATGTTAAGTCATCTTCTATTTTGGTGTATCATATTTTGTTTTAGTTTTGGACATTTTGATTACAGTTTTGATTTTACTAAACATTTTGATTCTGGAATAGCAAAATTTTCGAGAAATATGGAAAAGATGTAGTTAAAGTAGGTCAACTTCTAAGTTGCCAGCGTCCAATTTGGTCTCAACATTCCCCCTTCACAGTAAATAATATGATTTATATGCATTTTACTGCACATATTTTCCTCTTATTTGACCTCTGTTTTTCTAGTGTCATCCTTTTTAGCATATCAAATTGCTCTTGTATTCTGTCCATCTTATTAGTCTAACTTTTCAATTACATTATTTCAATGGAGTCTGTTAGTGGCAGCTTGGACACATACTTGGCTTCCTCAATGTAGTATCAGGAATCAATCAACTAAAATCAAAGAAAATCTTTTGACAACAAAACTAAAACTTGATCAGATTTAAGCTATTGTTGATGTCACACCTACGGCACATGAAAGTGCAGCCAATTCTATCCAATTTTTTGGAGGACGTACCCACATGTATGTTCACCTTTGTGACCTCAAAAACTCTAAATATGGGGCAGGTATCTCATGTGTTATGTGTGCAAGTACTGCTCTGTCTGTGTGTTCTGGACCTCACTTTAGAAAAGATGGAATCATTCAAACAATGGAACAGATGTTATTGTAGAACTTTGAATGCTCGTTTTGATATAATTGTTTGTTTCCCAATCCCTTTGTTGCCTTCAAAATTAGTTGGGGGATAGAGATGGCAAAACTAACTCTTTAAGCTGAATCTTTTAGTGACCCGCTTTTGTTTCAGCAGGAGATTGAATTTTTGCTATGTCCATTTGCTTAAATTTCTGAGGCATTTTTTTATATGCTTGTGTGTACTGCAATTGTTTTAGAACCGTATATTAGTGTTTTATTATTGCTATGACTTTTTGCTTTTGCACAGTTTTGCGTGTGTTTGCTGGTTCTTTTCTGTCTGTCAATTTACTCATGTTATAAATTTATGACATACTCTGACAATCATATATATATATGTACATACATATATATGACCAGTAGATTGACAATTATTGAGCAACGTTTTTTCTGTTCTTTCATTCCTTATATGCTTGCCACATCTATAGCTTTACTGTGAGAAGGAAATTCTTTCGGAGGATAAGTTTGAGGAGTTGAAGACATTTGTTGATCTAGGTGACATAGTAGATGCAACTCGTTCAATAAAGAAGACAGAGAAAGGTATGCATAAGGAAACCACTGATATTTGTATTTTGTTGCTTACTTTCTTGTTGAACGTGGAAAATATGCTCCACTCTAGTGATTAGATGAACACTAAATTTCTTAATGTAGTTTTGTCCAATTTTCACTCTTTGGTGGGCTAGTACAATGTATACTTGATTTATCTATCAGACTACAGATGTGAAGATGCTGACGTGATTTACATTTTGAATGAGGCTTAGTATTTATTACTATGTATTGTCATATGGTTAGCTGCAAAGAATGGGCATGACAAAGCACGCTTCCTGTTTTCCATCCGCTTTCTCCTTCTCATTGAATTTCTTGCCATTCGTGCTTGTTTGCTAGAGAAAATTGTACTGCTATCAAATTTTAGTGCTGTGGAGAATGAGCATGACACAGCATGCTTCAGGTTTTCCAACCTTTTTTGCCTTCTCATATTGCATTTCTTTCCTATTTGTGCTTGTGTGCAGAAGAAAGTCGTACTTTTATCAAATGTCTATGCTAAAATTAAAGGGGTATTTTACTGTTTCCAACCACGCATTGAAATTGCTTTGTTTGGAATAATATTTGAGATCGACATTTTTTTATTTTGTTTTTCAGGGGAGCTATCAATTTATGTTAGGTTCTTTGAAATACTCACAAAATCTCTACTTCCACTACCTGATAAGTTTCATGGTTTAACAGACGTGGATAAACGCTATCGGCAGAGGTTACTTTCACTCTTTCAAATTTATTGCTCCCAAAAGCCCCTAAACATATCTATTATGATCTTAAAGTTCCAACCCTTTATATCATGACCTTTTTTGAAATTCTATTTAGCTTTAATTGTTATTCTCTCATGATTCTATGCTGACATATGGGATCCACACTTGAAACTTTGAAAGTTGGAATACAAGTGCAAAATGATTATTGTAGTAACTTATATGTCTGCTTTAAGTGGTGGATGAGTTTTTTTATATGTAATTGTGATGGATAATTATGGTTGCTATATTGCTTTCTTTTTCTTTGTAGGATGCTATGTCGTATTGTGGAAATACTAAACTTGCTAGTTCATATATGACCTGCTGAGAATAGGTAAAGTACATGAAAGAAAGCATGTTTTAAATACTAAACAGGTTATGTATAACATCTGTCATTTTTATGGATTAAATTTCATTGTATTTGTTGGTTGTTTCATGTCAAACCTAAACATAATATCAATTTTTGTTTAGAGATTGAGCAAAGAGTTTTTAGTAAACAATCACCTATTTTATTGTGAATTTGCGGTAAGCGATCTATCTTATTACTATTAATAAGAAATCACTCGTCTTATATTATAAATTTACAAAATACTATCTTGATTAAAATATTTTAAAAATATTTTAATTTAATTTAATTTAATTTTATCAATTAAATTAATATAAAATATCAAATTGTTTTCATTTGGTTTTATTTCGGATAATTGATTCATAATTATCGGATAACTGATTTGACAAGAATGAATTTTAAATTCTCAGTTTCATAAAATTGGACAATTGATTTTTCATAAAAATTGAAATAAGATAACTTATTTTTATATTAATTTAATATTTATTTATATTAAAATTAAATGATAATAAATTATATTTTTATATTAATTTTAATTGATAAAATTGAATTAAAATAGAATATTTTTTAAATATTTTAATTGAGGTGATTTTTTATAAATTCGCAATAAGATAGGTGATTTTTTACTAAAAGCTCTTAACCTAATTCTACTATGAGATGAAGGCTACTTGTTTGATTTCGTCATTTTGTTGCTTAATCATTTAGTAAATTTATAGTTTCACTTGTTATCTATTAGTACCTTTCACTTTTTCTGGTTAGGTATCTTGACATGATTGCAAATCCTGACGTTGCTGATGTATTTCGTATGCGGGCTAAGGTGGTAAAACTAATGACTTTCTTTTGTGAAGCATAATAATTGTTGTATTGCTGCTAGAAGATAGTGCCTCATGGTAGTAATTCATATTTCAGCACATGCATATTTTATCCTAATAGTAAAATAGACTCATGCTGTAACTGCCTGCATTGAACTCAATTTCTTGGTAACATTGCTTTAACCAAAGATGAGAGCATCACAGGATCATATTGGTGGGTTCTATCATTTTTATTTTGCTCTTTTTCTTATCTTGCTTTTTACTACATCCTCTGCTTTTATGTTTACTTCGCATCTCATCACCTCTTATTAGAGAGCATAACTTTTATGATATATTTTTTGTTCACATGTCAATATTATCTGAGTATTCAGCTCCGCGACACTGAGTTGTTGAAAGTTTTGTTTGAATATCTAAAGTAGATCATTCTCTGCTTTGGTTTAATTTTGCTAGCTATTGGGAATGAAAGAGTTATATGTTATGTCTATTCTTATAATCAGATTCAGTTCAAACTCCTTTCCAAACCATCTTCCAGGCATGTAATGTAGTCTTGATGTTTATTAATGCTGGGGAAGGTGACTTTTGCACATCATTTTTTTTTTACTATTTCTTGCTGCTAACCATGATTCATGAGGAAGGGTTTGATTATCTCATTTTATCACTTCTATATTCCAATTAAATATGGCACTTCATATGTTTTTCTAATTTTTCCATAATTACCAAAGTTCATTTGCATGCTTTTGCCTAACTAATCATTCTGCTTTTTGAATCCATATCTATGAGATGTGGCAAGATTTGGAATGAAGATACCCATTTAAGTGGCCACAACATAGATGAGAATACTTGAATGAACTAGTGGCAAGAAAAGATAAGAATTGCATGAGAGCTATAAGAAGGTTGGGCCAGGTGCACTGAAAACCAACTAATGCATTTGTATGGAGTGGGGGACCATAATGACGGAAGGATGTAAATAAGTGAAAAAAATGTGACAAGAAATGATCTGAGTGCAAGACATGTAAAATAAAAGAGGTTTGGTGGGGATGAATGGCACATGTAAATTTGTGATGAGCCTGCATAATTTTTCTCAAGGATCCACATAGCAAATGCCATCTGGATTTTGATTAATCTTCTTAATTTTCAATTTGATTCTATCAAAACACGAACTCAGTTCCCAACCATGTTGGCACCTCTTTTTTCCTCTTCCTGTTTTAATGTCCTCTATTGCTATATAAACTCAATCATGTTTCTCTTTGACCATGTTTAATTGCTGTTCTCAGAATATGAAACATCTAGATGGTTTCTGATTGGTCATTTAGCTTACTTTCCCTGTTGCAGATTGTTTCACAGATCCGCAAGACAATGGAATCTTTGGGTTTTATGGAAGTTGAAACTCCGGTCTTACAGGTTTGTCTATTTACCATTCTCAGATGGTTCACTTTTTTCTAGATCATTTTCTTTCTTCCTTTTATTGTTTACTGGTAATATTTTGGCCACTAGTTGAAGTGGAAGAATCTAAAGTTTTTGTGTTGAAGCTGGTTTCCTCAGTTAATTTCTCAGATAAGACCTTTGATTTTTAGATCAGGTCAGATAATTTTGAATTGTCATAGCTGGAAAAAATAATAAGTGAATGATTAAAAGAATCAAACAATTTGTTTTGTTTGTCAAGTACAGGTGGAAGTCCAGTGACTGAGTTTTTGCCTATGTTGTCAGTCTCCTTTAGTATTAAAACATTCATATATAAAGAATGTGTTTCCACTGAAGGCTTGGATTTTTGGGTGTAGAGTATACCTACTTTATTTATCTTTCACTCGAGTTCCTTTTTTATCTATGTTTTAATGCAAATTTTTTGGAACTTCCCCAATGGTGGGTTTTTCCTTTTAAGGGAGAAGCTGGTGGTGCAGAGGCTCGACCCTTTGTCACATATCATAACTCACTTGGAAGAGAACTTTACTTGAGAATTGCTACTGAATTGCATCTGAAGAGAATGCTGGTGAGATTGTTTTCTTTGTTTTCCTTATTGTCTTACCCATACTTTTGTTCAATCTAAGCATTATCTAGATTTTTTGTTCTTCTAATGACAGCTGGGAGGGCTTGAAAATGTTTTTGAAATAGGTAGAATATTTCGCAATGAAGGGATCTCAACTCGCCATAATCCTGAATTTACAACTATTGAGGTTGCTTTCTCTCTACTTTGAATTGCTTAATTTTAACTGCTAAACACATTCTTTTGTTATTTTACTCCTTATCCTAGAGTTAATAGCTCTTGAACTCTCTTTTTAGACAAATTCTAGTTCTTTTTATTTATATGAGAATAGAACTAGAGAGAAAAATTGACTTCTTTTTTCTTAGTTTTGATTGTAGATGTATGAAGCGTACTCTGACTATCTTAGCATGATGAACTTGGCTGAGGAGATTGTCACTCAATATGCTCTTGCAGTCCATGGGAAGCTTAAAATTGATTATAGGTATGCTCTACTTTCTACCTGAAAGTTGATGAGTTCTTTAGAGTGAACAAAGTCTGGAACTGGGGGATGCTTTTTGGTCTTGTGTATATATCATCTCTTAGAACACAAGACAGGGAAGGTAAAAGATGTTACATCTGCTTCTAACTCTGTACCTAAGATAACCACATTTAATCAGAAGAAGACTAGGAACCTCTTAGTGAGATAGGTGCAAATCTGGGGTTTATATTGTTGAACACTGATTTGCATTAGGCTCCGACTGCTTGTCTTATTGATGTATGCCTACTTGCAGCAATCTTATTCTTTAAAATTCATTTTAGGGAACAGAAATTTGTTTGTAAAGACCTTGGAGGAGGGAAACTATGCATAATCTTACCAAAGAAGCAACCGGAATTGAATTTTATCAGTTTGGGAATGATGTTGAAGCTGCTAAGGAAGCTGCAGTGAAGTTGTCAGGATTTGACAAAGAAGCTAAGAATGTCTTGGTTGAAACATGTCCATCTGTGGGGCATGTTCTCTATGAGGTAAAACCATTTTCCTTCTCAAGAGTTACAGTATGGGAGATGCAATACTAATGACAGTGAACTTGTTCTGACAGTTGGGTAGTTTGAATTGAGAAATCTTATGCAAAAATTTGAAATGCTTGAAATGCTATCCTTGGACCTCATCATTCTCCATGCAAAAAAATTTGATTTGCTTATGCGCACATTCAAATTTAATTCAGCAAATAATTACTGACTCAGGTATTTGAGACCATTGTTGAACCAGAACTTGTGCAACCAACATTTGTTCTTGACTACCCAATTGAGATATCTCCATTGGCCAAGCCACATCGAAGGTAAGTGCTTTTCAAAATTCATAGAATGAAAATGTGCTTTCAACAATCACTATGTATTAGCTGTTCTTCTAATCTAGCCTTTTTGTATTTCTAATCTGTTCAGTTGAGGAAAATGTTTTTTTATGCTAGTAGTTGTCATTATAATTAGTCATATATTGGCACCAGTGTTACCTCAGCATCTTATATCCTTATATCCAAGATTTTTTTTTTTTGGTATGTCAAACACCGGGCAATTTACACAAGTGTTCCACCTATATTTCCAGGATACACTAAAGTAGCATGTTGGTGTTTATTTTATTATCACCGAATGACAATTCTAGCAAAAAACAAGGAAATAGAGCTTTTTGATACATGAAATAAAATGTTAATAGTTTTTCTTCAAGTATGGGTCAAATGTCTAACATATATCTATCTATCTATGTATATATATAGATAGATAGATAGATAGAGTTGGACTAGAGATTAATGCTAAACGGATTGCCAAACAGATTGCCAAACATTTAACGACTTGTTAACTTTCAAATTCCACTTTTAGTGCAATGGTCAAAAAACAATTTTGCGAGCATTGATTGCAAGCACTATCATTAAGTGAAATCACTGACTAAAAAAGTGTTAAATCTTGTTCAAATTCCGTTGAACTTTTAATCTCTAGTCCAACTCATATATAGAAATATTGGTATTGAAGCAGACCACACGTGTTATGTCATTAAAGAACTGAGGTATTGAAACCACAAACCTCATCTCGTTAGAGAATTGGGATTTATTTGATTATCTACGTACAGAAGGTTAGTTAGGAGTTGGCACATTAGCAGCAAGTTACCAAAATCAAAACTGTAGCCAGAGTGAGGAACTTGGTCAAAAATTAGAGACTTGTGGTTGTGAATGATTCCGACTGTCTTCAACTTTATTTTTTGTCTGCTTTTTAAACTTTTGTTGTGTTCTTGGAAGTAAGAACCGAACTCCTTTTTTTATTTCTGATGCAATACTGATCTACTGTGGACAATGTCACTTACAGTAGTAAAAAGCCAAGGTTTAGAAAAAAGTACTGCTATCTATATTGTTGTTTTAAATCATTAAAGCAACTGCAATCCCTTTTTTTTTTTGAAATTTCATGTATTTATAATTCTTTGTAGTCAGCGTCTTTGGATGTAAGGTCACTAGATACTCATGGAGATTATGAGTACAAAATTCTGATCACACAATTAGTAGTCATGCAGGCCTGACTGAGCGGTTTGAGCTTTTTATCTGTGGCCGAGAAATTGCTAATGCATTCTCTGAATTGACAGATCCCGTTGATCAGGTATATAACTAAAATTTTCTTTTGTATGCCCATACCTTATGCAAACCAAAGATCAAGCAGCATGTTGGAAAGGATGAAGAAAAAGAGCAGAGCTACTTTTGAAGTTCTTATTTTCTCATCTTGATTAAGGCTACAGAGGGTTAGTTATGAGTATTTCAAGCTTTACGAGGTCTTATACAGTTTCCATTCTTTAGAGGGCCTTACTTTCAGTCTTTGATGTTCTGTAGTGTGATTTATTCTCCTTGTATGCACAAAACCAGCAGCCTTTTTCTTTGCTCGTCTGTTTTATTTCCAACACTGGATTTTGTGAATACTTTTAGTGGGAGTTTTGGAAAACCTATATTAGCATTGGGCTTATGCAGAAAACTGAGGAAAACACCATAAAATTACAGAAAACTGGAAACTCTCTTTTGCAGTACATAGTTTTCCTTTCATCATTCTCATCTGTCTTGATTTGGATATTGGGCTTAGCTTCTGTTTGACTATTTATCAACCCTATTACTAGATCATCACAACTGTTATTCATTACCTGATGGTGTAACCTTTTCTTCTTCACAAACTTGAGCTAGTTCAGGTCTATTTACTATATTATCATATAAACTCTCTATTTATTTCCTCAAAAAAAATCTTCCTCTATTTATGTTTATATAATGTCAATGTTCTTAATTTGGAAGTACATATGTGGCTGCCTGCATATTGCATGTCGAATGCATAACCATCTGCATATGCATTTAAACCATGGTTTCTTATTTTATTTTCACTAGTGATGTTTCCCATGGTATTGACAGAGGACTCGCTTTGAAGCACAAATAAAACAGCACAATAACAAGCGGATGTTACTTATCTCAGAATCACAATCTGCTGAAGACAACAGAAAGGTTGATGATTACTCTTACGAAGTATCTCTTGATGAGGACTTCATTACCTCTTTAGAGTATGGCATGCCCCCAGCCTCGGGAATGGTATGAACAACTTTTTCCAGGTTCTCTCTGTTTATTTTTCAGATGAAATTAGTTCATACTATTTGTCCCATTAGAAAGCATCGAAGATATCATAATTTTGGATGCTGATCATTGTACATGCAGTGTCTGTTGAAGTTTTCCATCATAGATCTGAAAAATGTAGTATTTCATGCATCTGCATTCTTTACATATTTACTCTCCATCTAGTAGTTCAGATCATGGGATATAGACACTCCAATTTTTGGCTTGGTAGTAATACCCAGCACTTCATGAAGGGATGAACTGGTTGTGGCTGTGAGAGGGAGAGATGGTAGAAGAAAATGCACATCAGAAAGGAACTGGATGAACTTGAATAAAGCCTGTTATCTTCAGTTTTTATTAGGGCCGGCTGGCAGGTTTTATGCCAGAAGAAGACTAATGCCCTGTATGTATTACACTAGATAATAACTAGATCATAAATAGACATGTAAAGCAGATCTTTCTTCTTTACAGAAACATATCTACTTATGCCCTTATAATTGGATGATATTGCTTTTTGGTGACACCATATCTCAGATGTGCATATGTGTAATCAGTCAATTTTCCTATGATCATTTTATCCATAATCTATTTCCATGCTATATACCTTGAAGGCACATAGTCTGATGTGAATTGTTTGGCAACAATATTTTCCCTTTCTTCAAGATAGGCAGCCTGACCTACCTTTGATGGTAGACTGAAAGTATTGAAATTTCTTCATTTTGAAGCATGATTTGCTACTGTTTATTCATGAGTTTTGTGGTACAATAGATGCTGATTAAGCTTAAATGCATCATTTTTTATCAGGGTCTTGGAATTGATCGGCTTGTGATGCTTCTGACAAACTCAGCCAGTATACGGGATGTCATTGCATTTCCTGTCCTCAAAATTCAACAATAGAATTTTTTCCTTGGAAAATCCAGGATGGATGCTTCATATCTGAGCTAGATCTGCTTCGACATGAATGGTGAAGCTTTATCTGATTTTTCCGTGTGACATCATCAAAGAATACAAGACAATAGAAGTATTTTTTTCTGGCTGAACGAATACTAAAGTCTTCCAGTTGTAATGAAGTTGAATTAGTAGAATTAGAAGTTTGCTGTCTTAGAGTTTTGTGTGTTCCATAACATCATTGAGAATGTTCACTGTTCAATTTGTACAAATTGTTTCATATGACAAATTAAGCACTGATTGGCATTTTAATTCTTCATATGCACGCAGTAATGCTATCAGGGTGCATTTGGTTTTGAATCAGGATCATGATTATCTGATTATCATTCAATCACCAAAAAAATAGTTAGATTATTTTTATTTCACTTTAAAAAATAAATTATCATATTACTCTTATTTTTATTTATTTAAATTTTAATAAATAATATATCTAAATATATAAATATTCAAATATGAAAAATTTGATGAGATTATTTTTTTATATTTTAATTTTGATTTTAAGTTTGAGTTTGATTTTAATTCGAATTAAAGAGTCTCTCTCGGTAGTTTTAGAGCCACCCGGGGTCAGAAAGAGCCTTGGCCTATTGATAATGGGTGCAGATGCTAAAACTAGGTTGGTATGCAAAATTCAGAAAATTTGAATGGTATACATGCAATTAGGATATTTCCATGGGCGTACAGACAAAAAAAAAAAATCCACAAATTATATTATGCAATTTTCTTAGGAGATGTAATATATATAACCAATTTTGTTATTTTACAGCAGTATTAATGTATTATATTATGCAAAAATTCTTCCAAGACTGAAATTGATTTCAGGTGAAATATATGGAGAGCAAACAAACATATTCAGTGTTGACCAATGCATTATTCATATTCATTGCAGCAATATGGAATATCAATTATTTTATCGAAATTTCGTACCGCATCACACGCGAGAACAAATCTTTTTCAGAAAAATCGTGCCAAATTGCAGGGAGTAGAGCACAACCCTTCAGATTAATAATTTATTATTTTATTATTATCATTTGAGAAAGAAATGACTAATTTATTATTGTGTCGACGATAAAAATAATGAGAGTACCACAATAATTATTGCTTGCAATCCTTTGTTGGATTTCCGTAAAATTAATGATAATTTGATGGCATCTCGATGCAGGGAAATGGGGACAGAAAATGCCACGAGAAGAAGCCAAGGGACCCGTGAACTGCTTCGTCTTTCAATTTTGTGGCAGCTTTCCTTGCTGTCGGTGACTCTCATTATCAATTGAAATAGTTTATTATCAATCACACGAGAAATCTTTTATTAAAGCAAATCCAGTTTTTGGAATTGATTTGATTGAGAATGATTTAATTAAGAGCATTGGAGTTGACGTAGTCAATTCACAGTTTAAGAGAGAAATTGTTGAGATACTCCATCGTACAGTATATACATGTTACCATGAATAACGGAGAGAGAAGCAGCAGAGAGAGAATCTGGTCTTGCTCTGAAAAGCTTCGAGAAGTAGATCAAGTCCTAAACGGAAATAGGAAGCTACCAGTAGAGGAAAAAAGAAGAAGAAGAAGAAGAAGAGAAGCAACAGTGCATGTGAGTTCGCGCGCAAGAATCCAAGAGCGCCCACGAAGCGGACGGATGCTATCCGTGCGTGCCCCGTTGGCCGTGGGCCAACACCACCAGGGCCAAGCGTCTCTCTTCCTTTGTTCGCTTGTTTTCTTCTCTGCTTTGATCAAGGTCCTTTCATGGACTCGACCCAAGAAACCAGTACAAAAGTTTTAGCTTTCTCAAGGTAGAACACCAACTTGTTGCCTTTGCGATCGAAGTAGATTGAACAGGCGGCGACAAAGGCTCCAGTTTGATAACCCACATGCGTCCTCGTCCGACAATTTAATTTGCCATGTCACCGTAAAACATGGTATTTGCAAATGTATCCTTAGCTTTTGTAAAACTATATAAACGCAAATTTTATTTCATTGGAGGACGTTTAGTTTGAGATAATTTTTTTTTTTTAAGTCAAATTAATACTAATTTTAATTTAAAGTAAAATTAAGTTAAAAATATTTTTTTTTTTTTTCAGTCATCAAATCAAACCACAAACGACCTCTCTTCAGTCACGGGTTTCTTGCTGTTTACCGTCCTTGTTTTGTCTGTCAATTTCGATTGAAGCCTGCTTTGCCTGTGAGACAAGTAAAATTTCGCCGGCTCACTTGGGTTGACATTAATAGCGGGTGAGCGGCCGGTTGAATGAGTGAGAAATATGATCGTCGCTGTTAACAATTAACACAAAACTATTAATCGATTAATCACGATAATTACATTTTTTGCTCGATGTCCAATCGGCCAGAAATGGAACTAAATGATAGAAATTGCGGAATTAAGAAGCAGTTCGTGCTACCGAGACATGATGTTTTTCCGGTTCGATTTTCGGTTCGAACTTTTCCTGCTTTGGTTATCATTTTACATAGTGATAATACTACAAATGAAAATGATGGGAGTCCGCCTGCTGAATCGGCCGAGAAACTAATAGGGTGAGAGGTGACACAACTCGGTCTTCTACTAAGTCGACGCATCAAGCCAATAGGGTGAGAGGTGACACAACTCGCTTTATTCAATTGAGTTATTTATAACAAAATAAAATAGGTTAGTTTAGTTAAAAAAATTACTCTAATTTTTTAAAAAATATTTCTATAAAAATAAAAAAAATTAGACATATTATTTTAAAATATTTGTTTCAATTTAAAAAATTTAAGAATTACTTTTCTGTTTTCTAAAATTATATCAAATTTTGAAAAAAAATTTTAAAGTTATTTTTTGAGGTTTCTTTTATAATTTATTTCCACGAGAAAATATGCGTTTTTTCGTGTTATTCATTTTTTTCATCACATCCGACTTTTTTTTCTCTTTGCCATATGTTTTTGAGTTTGCGTTTTTCAAATGTTATTTACCTTCACGAGAGGAGTCTTAAAAAATAACTTGTAGATAAAATTTATAAGGTTTGTTAAAAATCGGTTTCATATTTAATTAAAATAAATACATTCTCAGTTTTTTCAGTGTCTTCTAAAAAAATAAAAATATAAAAATTGAAATAAAAATTGAAAATAAAAAATAAAAAAAAAATTAACTGAACAACCCTTAAACTTCTCCAACAAATTTGTACATTAATAACTCATTGAATGTTAGTATTTCAATCACGATGTTTTGAAATACTCATTAAATGCAATAAAGCTCTCTTAATTATTCAACATATCAACTATGAATGTTGGAAAAAACATCCAACGGAACAAAATCCTTTTGTGAATTCTCATGAAAAAATTGATCCCAAATTTGACTCAAAATTCACCAATTTCCTCCATTATATCAAGTCTCGTGTGGTATATAACCTACAATGGATGAATTCACAAAAAAAAAGCTCGAAATTCTACTCTTAACCAGCTATTCGTTATCTTTCTCTTTTAATTTGATCGTCAAATGGTTAATTTTTCTTATAAGTAAGGAGTTTGAGTTTCAATAACTCATTACTCGGATCCAAGTCTAGTTACAAATCTATTGAGTCTGGATATCTCAAACTCAGATTGGAGTTTAAGTTAAAGTAGGAATTTAACGTTAAATTTGAATTTATAATTGATTTTAAGTATTTATTATTTTATATTAGAAGTTATAATCAGAGTAAAATTCAGATTCAATAAATACCTATAAACATTCTAATAGTACATAGAGTTGAGATGCAGCGTAATACAAAGGTTGAATTAGAGAAAAATAAAGAGAGAGAAATAGAGAAAATAAAGAGAAGAGAAAGAGATAGATGTCGGCTTTTGTGTGTGGGTCTTTTTATTGCTTTTCAGTAGTTTATCGTGGTGATTTTTCGTGGTATTCTCTTAGAGATTCTCTCTGAATGTGGAAGCATTGTTGAAACTTTGAAAGAATTTAGTTGAATAAAAAAGTATAAAGTCTTTCTTGTAAACTGTTATAAAATTTTTTAATAGTAGATTTCTCACTCTTCCCATGAGTGTAACCCAATTTTGAATAAACTACATATATCATTATGTCTTTTTTTATCTTTTTTATTTTATATTAATTTTTATTTTTTTTGTTATTTAAAAATAAAGTAGTTCGTAAATCTTTCGCTGTAGATCCCAACACAAATTTGTGCTTTATTAGAAAACAAAAAAGAGAAATGATTGCTGCAAATATAAATAATGCAAGGGGTTATCCACAAACATTCTAACTTTTGTTGATCATATCACCTAATTCATCCCACTTTTCCTAGAAAATCGCGTTTTGATTCTAATAACAATTAATTGATTGTATCAGGCCAGTCTCAGAAGCTTGTTTGTTCTACGTATTGCAATTGGGCCAATCCAATATGGGACCAGAGCACTGGTGGGCACCATCACCTTCCATGGCGGTGTCTCATTCCTCATGCAGCATGTCTCCTGGAGATGCCCAGCTTTTGGGGCAGCAGACGAGAATCCCACTTCACACACGTGGCGCTTCTTGTCCCTCTCTGTGCACCACCTCCGTCTTTCACCCTAACACTTCTTCTCGTAGGTGAGAATCGCTTGCCACATCAGTATTAAATCTGTATATCAGATTTACATATAAATATAGAATAAATATACTAATTTAATTATAAATATAACAGACAAAATAAAAACAATATATACGTATCCTATGGCTAGTCAGTGGTTCCATCTCGTCACAATTGACTGTAATTTGGTTCTATTAGGCGTATTGATTAGTTTAAAAATTCTCTTTTAATTATTTATGGAAAAAATTATAAAATTAGGTGGCCTTCTTGCAAATACGCAGGAGTTTTATGAAAATATACACAGGGTTATTTGCTGAAAAACCACCAAAACAAAACGTAAACGAGGAAAACAGAAAGCAAAGAAAGAAAAATGCAGAGATGAGGCAATCAGTACTCGTCACTGCAAGAAGAAAAGAAGCCATGAGGGCTCCCATGGCCCTCCTCCTCTTCCTCCTCCTCCTCTTAGCCGCCACCATCTACGCCGCCGCCTCGTCTCCGCCGCTCAACGATGACATTCTCGCCCTCGTAGTTTTCAAGTCCTCCGTCGACGATCCCATCGGCGCCCTCTCCTCCTGGTCGGAGGACGACGACTCCCCCTGCGGCTGGCTCCACGTCCAGTGCGACCCCCGCTCCTCGCGCGTCTCTTCCCTCTCCCTCTCCTTCCTCTCCCTCTCCGGCCGCCTGCCCCGCTCCCTCCTCCGCCTCCCTTCCCTCCGCTCCCTCTCCCTATCCAACAACAATCTCTCCGGCGACATCCCATCGCATCTCTCCCTCCTCCCCCGCCTCGCTGTCCTCGACCTCAGCCTCAACCAGTTCACAGGAATAATCCCCGACGAGCTCGGTAGCATCACTTCTCTCCGCTATCTGGACCTCTCCGGCAATGAGCTCTCCGGGCCGATGCCGCAGTCACTCTTCTCCTCCGCCGGCTCGTGTTCTTCTCTCCGGTATCTGGATCTGTCGGGCAACCGGCTCGAAGGCCCCGTGCCGGAGACTTTGCGTCAATGCCGCTTCTTGCTGCACCTCAACTTCTCAGACAACCAGCTCTCCAGCTCGCCGAAGAGAGTGTGGGAACTATCGAGGTTGAGAGCAATCGACCTGTCTCGTAACTCCTTCTCCGGCGACGTCCCGGAAAGCATTGCTAAAGTGCATAATTTGAAGGTGCTCCGGCTGGCCGGAAACCAATTCTCCGGCTCTATTTCTGTGGGGGTCGGTCTTTGCCCGCACTTGAACACGATTGATTTGGGAGGGAACGCCTTCACCGGAGCTCCACCGAGCTCCATGCAATATCTCCGCGAGCTTTTGTTTCTTAACCTGGCCAGCAACTCGCTCTCCGGCGAGCTCCCGTCGTGGTTCGGGAACTTGAGCATGCTGCAGCATTTGGATCTCTCGGACAACAAGATAACCGGAAGCATCCCGGATTCTATTGGGAACCTCAAGGAGCTGAGCTACTTGAGCTTGTCGGGGAATTCGCTAGCCGGAGTCGTGCCAGAGTCGTTATCCGGTTGCTCGAAGCTTACCGAGCTCCGACTCGGATCCAACGAGCTCAACGGGAGCATCCCACGTGGCCTTTTTGATCTCGGGCTCGAAGTCGTCGACTTGTCGTCGAACAAGCTCGTCGGCCCGATGCTACCAGGCACCACCCGTCTATCGGAGAACCTCCAATTCCTTGACTTGTCCAACAACAAGTTCAAAGGCGTCATCCCCCTGGAGGGGGCTTTATACTTCAACTTGAGGTACTTGAATCTCTCCGGGAACGGGCTCCGGTCGCGTCTGCCTCCCGAGCTCGGCTCCTTTCGGAATCTTTCCGTCCTGGACCTCCGCCGCAGCGAGCTTTACGGGCCAATACCGGAGGACCTATGTGACTCTGGCAGCCTCACTGTGCTTCAGCTCGACGGCAACGCTCTTACCGGGCCAGTGCCAGAGGATTTCGGAAACTGCTCCTCTCTCTACTTGCTGTAAGCAGCCACCAAATTCGCTTAATTTTCATCATTTTCATCATTTGATGCTGTTTATTTTTTGTTTTTTAGGAGCTTGTCACACAATGCATTGAGTGGTTCAATCCCTGCATCCATTACGAAGCTGAAGAAGCTTGAAATCCTCAACTTGGAGTTCAACAATTTCTCCGGCGAGCTCCCGCCGGAGCTGGGTGAGTTGGAAAATCTTCTAGCGGTGAACATATCCCACAACCGGCTCATCGGCCGGCTTCCTGCTGGCGGCATTTTCCCAAGCCTAGACCAAAGCGCGTTGCAAGGGAACCTCGGGCTCTGCTCGCCGCTAGTGGCGGAGCCATGCCGGATGAACGTCCCGAAGCCGTTGGTCCTCGATCCGAACGCTTACCGGCAAGAAAATAGCAGCAGCAGCTTGGTGACTAGCAATACTATGTCACCGGCGAAATCCAAGCACCGGAGATTCCTCAGCGTGTCGACCATGGTCGCCATCACGGCAGCATTGGTCATAGTACTCGGTGTTCTTCTTGTTAGCTTGCTTAACGTATCGGCCCGCAGGAGACTCGGGCTGCTGGAGAATGCTTTAGAAAGCATGTGCTCGAGCTCTAGCAAATCCGGTGGCCCCGCCGTTGGGAAAATGGTGGTGTTCTCCCCAAGGGCGAGCAATCTGAGATCGGAAGCTATGGTCGGCGGAGCGGAGGCTTTGCTAACAAAGGCGACGGAGATAGGGAGAGGCATCTTCGGGACGACATACAAAGCCGTCATGGGCGACGGGCGCGCAGTGGCCATCAAGAAGCTCACAACGGAGAACATAATCCAGTTCCATGATGACTTCGACCGTGAGGTCAGGGCACTGGGAAAGGCTCGCCACTCGAACCTCGTGCCATTGAAAGGCTACTATTGGACGCCGGAGCTGCAGCTGCTGATAACAGACTATGCGCCTCACGGCAGCCTGAACGAGCGGCTGCATGGGGGTGGCGGCACGGCGTTGCTTCATTGGCCGGAGCGATTCAAGATTGCACTCGGCATTGCCAAAGGCCTTTGTTATCTGCACCAGTCATTCCGCCCGGCCATCATCCATTACGATCTCAAGCCAAGCAATATACTCCTGGACGAGCACTGCAACCCGAAGGTCTCGGACTTCGGGCTGGCGAGACTGCTGCCGAAGCTGGAAAAGCACGTCGCGAGCAATAGATTTCAGACGGCAATGGGGTACATGGCGCCGGAGATGGCTTGCCAGAGCCTGCGGGTCAACGAGAAGTGCGACGTGTATGGGTTCGGGGTGCTTCTGCTTGAGCTGGTGACGGGGCGGAGGCCGGTGGAGTACGGGGAGGACGACGTGGTGGTGCTGGTGGAGCATGTGAGGGCGAGGCTGGAGAACGGGGAGGCGGCAGAGTGCGTGGACGTGAGCATGGGGGAGTTTCCGGAGGAGGAGGTGCTGCCAGTGATGAAGCTTGGGCTGGTCTGCACGTCACAGATTCCGTCGAGCCGACCGTCCATGGCGGAGGTGGTGCAGATACTGCAGGTCATCAAGACGCCGGTGGTCGGCAGGATGGAGGCCATTTGAGCAATGTGTTTGGAAGAATTTGTAGCAATGGAACTTTTCCTAATATGTGCTTTTTCTTCGATTTTTGTTGGTTATTGATGTTTGTTCTTGTTAAAATGTAGATGAATGTTGTTCTTGGCCACCTTCATTTCTCACTTCAAAACGGGAGCATTTCTTCCCGAGTTTCAGTTCCTCCTCTGTCCAATGCATAGATTGATTCAATAGTTGCAGAGCCAGACTTTTAGAATGAAAGCAAACCTAGTACAAAAGGCCCTAAAATTTCCAAACAAACAAACAAATAATAAGCTAAGGTTTATTTGATTAACAGAAAGTAAAAAAAATGATTAAAAATAAAATTTTTTCGCCCATTTTAAATATTTAATTATCTAAAAGTAACGTTTGAAAACTCAGTTTATTCTTAATTTCTTTCTATCGAAATAAATTATATTTTATTTATATGTTTTTTTTTATCCAAAGTAACTTTTAAAGTGAATAAAATCATATTTTTAAAATATAATAATATAATTTTTAAAAAAACATTTATTAAAATTTTAAAATATATAATAATTTGTATATTAATAATTATACCTTCAAAATATATTTTCATCTAAATAAATAATAAAAATGAATTACTTTCAATCACTTAATAAATAAATCGAAATGAAAAAAAATAATTTCTCTACAGTTTTATCAACTTCTGAACTCCCAAATAACCTTTTGAAAAACTATGATCTTACCACATTGTTCAGCATTTCACACAAACCGTTCATCAAAAAAATGAACTAAAATGTGTTCTAAACAATTCCTTGTGTTGCTAACAACATTCAGAGCAGCGCAAAAGCTACAAAACCAAAACATTTCAAGTGGATCATATACACTCGGAACCAACCAACAAAGCAACCAATTACATGTGCAGGAAGCACCAGGGAATTTGAGCCATAACAAACATGGAGGCATATTTTAAAATAAACTAACAATTTCCTGACATATGTGCACAGTTGTCGCTGATGACGGCCTTTCTTATTGCAAACTTCAACTGGCAGCAGCACAGCATAACGCCGTAGAAGTTTATTTGGAGCATATGCTGCTGCTGAAGTAAAGGCCATCCGAGCTCTCACTATGCCACTTCATCAAAAGTATTACTCCAGATAATTATAGAAATGCCTTCTGTTAAATTGGAGCAAGCTGGCATAGACCAGATCCCACACGCCAATGAAGAGCGACTCGCAATCAGGACTCAAAGAAACTCCAGATATCTCCCCAGAGAAGTCCTGATCTTGTCGCTTCTTGTAATCTGCTTGTGTGCTGTAGATATGTACAAAATCAGCAGGCTCTGCAATCATTATGAACTGGCCACTGGAGGAATAGCGTATGGAGCGAACAGCGCCTAGATTGCCTTTCAAAACTGCTGAGGAAGATGAAAGGTTTCTGACATCCCACACTCGGCATGTCTTGTCCTGGTTCCCTGTTGAAAAAACATGGTCATCTGGGTGCCAAGGCGAAGCAAGTGAATAATCTAAATGGCCTTCCAATGAGGACACAACCTGCACATCAACAAATCAAAATTTGCATAACTTAGGGTTCTGGTGTCCACTTCTAAAAGCATGTACCAACAAGCACCAGTGTAAATTTTTATCGAAAAAAATCACCGTAAGTAGGCCTGTACGGCTTGGGTTGGATCAGGACCAAGGCCCCCTAACTATTGTTAGTTTGGCCAATGCCTAACTGAGGACCGCACTCAGCCCTTTGGGACAGACCTGTAAACTTTTACATGACGTAAGAAAGCTGAAACCAACTCTAAGCCCGAAAGTAAAATCCCATGCCCAGAATTTTTGGCACCGGGGCAGCCTGAGCTTTTGAGACAGCCAGACCTGTCAACAGCCATCGTACAATGCCACAATAGCCATGAGAATATTGAATTCACCTTCCCATTTCGTGAATCCTCAGGCAATCCATTACAGTGGTCTCCCACAACAGTAACCAATTTGCCATCTGGGCTCATGGATGTATGCTGCCAGCATCAGCAATGAAAAATAGAGGTCAGTATATATGCAACATCCTCAACGGAGCACAACAAATCATTTAGGTATGCCTTGTTTTTCTTATGCACAGGAAGGCCAACCGACGTTCTAAAGTAAAATAGGTGACTAAAGGACTTACATTTACAGGCCAGGGCAACCGGAAGTGATTTATGAGCTGAAATGGATTTTCAGCTTCCCCTGCACATTGATCACACTAATACCTTGAACTTTTGTGAACGTCATTGGCGTTCGTACAAAAGCTAACTCCATTCTGATCCAAATGCTGCACCATGAGGACAGGGAAAAGATATGTAAAGTTAAATAAGGGGATAGGTGCAAAAAGTTAAATAAGTTTTTTTTTAACCGATTGTTTTATTGGTAGTTAAGCCAAAAATATCTATCTAAAAAAATAAATGAAAAATGGGTTCATGGCCGAACTGGAATGACCAAATTGCAACCACCGGGATTAAAGATTTTGCAGATTTTGCATTGTTTGAATTTGAGTTTCTAATGATTGGGTTATATGTTGGATAGTGGTATTTAAGTTTTGAGACCCTGTTTGTTTTGGGATCAGGATCAGCATCAACTCATTTCAGAATTATTTTTTTTTCTTGTAAAATTAATATTTATTATTTTATATTATTAATAAATTAAATTATTATAAAAAAAATTAAATAGTTTTTTGAACTTTAAATTATTAAAGTCTTAATTTTAATAAAAAAATATTAATTTACAAAAGTACTTCACTAATTTTGATTTTGACCTTAACCTTCATCCCTAACCAAACGCACTCGTGAAAGTCTTGCCAACTCACAGTATTCAGCAGAGTTTACAATGGGTGCTTCAACAATTGTAAGAAGAGGAATATTGCGCTAAGAATGATGGTGAAGGTTTTGTATTTATGGTGGTAAGATAGCTTGTTGGTTATTTGATTCATTGGCACCACTAGAAAAAGCATCAGGGATCGGCTAGTACAGCCTCCTACTACCCCCAACCGATTTCCTGGATATCGTGGCCTTCGTGTGCTTTGTAGGCATCACTGGCATGGCATCAAAGGTTCAACAAACTAATGTCGAGATGACAAAGCAAATCTCAATAACGAGACCGCCGTTGATACAATCGAATTGAACTGCTGAGAACTAGATAAGTTATACCGACCTCCACTACAAGTTGCAAGATAAAAATTAGTGAAAAAGACTGTCAAAAACTATCTGATGATAGACTTCTCTGGTGCTCAAATTAATCGTCTCGTTCTAATTTTGGAGTTATAAAAGAAATAAGAGAAGGAGAGAAGGAGAGTAGAAAGAAAGGATCTTTTCATATTTTTTGTAGATATTGTGTGAGATAGATCTCTTGTTTTCAAACCTCCTCTATTTATATTGAGTGTGAGACCCAACCCTCGGGTTAGATTGATCTAACCAAATGTTTTCAGTGAGTTAATTCAGAGGTTGTCCTGAAAATTCACATAATTTTGTTGTACCATTGCATGACTCCTTGTCGCATAGTGGAGAGTAAAACATAAGGTGATTATCATATATAAACATCATACTCATTCAGCAATTCGAACCGTAGCAGTTCAGACTGACGAAATAACTCCTTTTGACTAGCACAATAGCCAGGGACTATCTGAGTTATCCCAAATTGTAGAAGCTCAATTCCAAACTCAGAGACCAACTTTCCTATGGTTGCTGGGTAGGCTCCGACCTGGGCCTATATAGCAGATGTTTGATTCAGGCACATGACTTGACACAACAAGAAATACAAAAATCTAGTTCAAATGAAAACAGAAACTATACCATTATTGCTATACAATGAGGCAAAAAATTACTGCAGCTCCTTCCAAAGGAACCTGAGAATATAAATATACAACACCTATGCAAACTAACTGTTATTTTTTGCTTAATTTGCGCAATGATAAGACAGCAATTTAGTACTTCACTACTTTGCACCTATAAAGTAAATTCTACATCTATGGGATCGAGATGCAAAATGGAGAGCCAGGCATATCCCAGGTACAAAGAAAATACATTCAATAACTAACATCAAAGCCAAGTACTAACCAATGTCCCATTTAAAGCAACAATTACAGACAACACATCAAGTCAAATGTATGAATTTAGTCACAGAGCACGTGACGTCACAGACTCCACAGTACAAGTCTGATATCTACTATTTTTGTTCTGTTTCAGTTTTGCAATCTGGCATACATCGCTAGTTCAAATTTGTTTCATGTTTTGAAACTGTTATACATGCCCAATGACCACCTTGCGTGCTGATGACAACTATGGTCAGTAATATTAATCAATGGCAACCTGAAACGCTGTTTTGTTGCATGGCCTAGTTCCAAAACTGAAGAGCTTCAGCGTCTCGTGTCCTCCAAAACAGCTTCGCTGAAGATTCTTCAACAATCCTAAAAACATAGATTTGCAAGTTAGTTTTAGGTCATTGCAACTGAAAGCTAAACATGAACATATACATGCACACACCAAAATACTTGCACCAACATTGATAGAAAGCTAGTAAGTGGGGATGCTCCTATTGCCACCATGAGTAGTTTCTCAGATCATCAGAAAAAGGTGAATCTCTCAACAATCCTAAAAACGTAGATTTGCAAGTTAATTTTAGGCCATTGCAACTGAAAGCTAAACAAGAACATATATATATGCACAGACCAAAATACTTGCACAGACATTGATAAATAGCTAGTAAGTGGGGATGCTCCTATTGCCATCATGAATAGTTTCTCGGATCATCAGAAAAAAGGTTTCAAATGGATACATGTTTCAAAACTGATCACAGGGAAACATATTAGTACTGGGCATCCTTAGGCATATATTGTTTTTGTCAGGGCAAATGTGCAATTTATGATCGTTGTAAATACACGCATATGATTTTTGTGATTTTAAAGCAGCAAATAAAAAAAAAAAAAGATGGATGAGAACCTGAAGATGATTTTGCTCATCTGCAGCTACTCAAGAACAATTTTAGCATTTCGTGAAGATCTAGGGAACCCCAACAGTCTTGAAGCAATTTTAAACCGTATCTCAGACATATTTGGCAGTGTCGTCAGAATTGGTGTAGGCACAATTGTCATGGTCTCCAGTGCAGTCAGGTTTTTGAGAAGAAACTTGACAAACTCAAATTCTGTTTCTTGCTTATTGAGGATAGCATCTGGCTTCATGGATTTTCTTCTGGACCATATTCGAGTGCTGCCCATAAGACCAGAAATATTGACGGTTTTGAGACTCTGTAGCTGGCCTGGGAAGGAGAACTCATCAGGCCTCCAATATGTTGCTTCCTCGAAGTTATTTAGCACCAAGTAATAATCGAACTGAAAATGATGATACAGAAGCTTTAGAGAGAGATATATATTTTAACAATAGCACAAATGAACATAAAATTCCTCAAACAAAAAATAAATAAATAAATGAAACTTCCACTTACATCATTTGAGGCATATTCCACAACATCTATGATGAGCAATTTGAGGTTGACAAAATGTTTTAACATGTAGACCAGCCCTGGGAGTTCAGATTTAGTGAATCTTGTTTTGAATGCCAAAGTTGTAATACTATCAGAAATTTTACAACCCAAACCACGTATTGCTCGAAGTGATACACTCTGCATATTGTTAACCAAATAAAGTTATGCAAAAATCCAAAATTGTTTGACACTTTCAGAGGGTAGAAATATAACAGACAGCATAGGACAAGATGAGCACCACAGCAATGAAAGTCATCTATGAAATAAAGCCAACAGGAGTGGGAAAGAGATATAAGAATTTTGTTTCACATTGGACGAGTCAGATGTAAAGGTGGTTTTGACGCCATGCACATTAATATAAGTAATTAAACTATATATCCACCCAAGAACAAAAAGAAACAAATGGATAATCCTCACAGGAGCTCACTCATTAATAGAACAACAAAGATGGCATTGAAGTCATCCAAGATCGTGGATTTAAGATAAGCATTACTAAAACATGAAATTGTCATGCTTAAGGGGCCAAAGTAAAGTTGCATTCTTTGAGATCGAGCATAACAAAACTTGGCAATATAAACCGAGAATTCGTAGCTTGTATAGTGATGACGCTGTATAAACCAAGTAAAACATTATGAAATCTTACTAAATATAATATGAAAAGCACACGGGAATATAATTCACCACGAAAGCAAACATAGAATAACACATCTCCAAAGCAAAGCTTCTTCTATTGCCTGAGATGGGGGGATTCCACCATAAGTATGCTACATAAAAATACTAAGTTATCTCTTCTTTGGTACATGACCTCCTGAAGTAGTTTTTACAAGCATATCTTTATTAGTAAGAAAAGCTACAGTTTATATTATCTAGGTGTTACAGATAATTCAAGAGCCCATCAAAATTTTTGTCTAGATACAAATTTGGATTTGACCAAGATATTATTTTCATTACCACTATTTCCAACTCCGAAGTCAAACTTATTTTCATACTTCAAATGTTTCCATGATTTCCAACCAGGAGGACTCCCCACAAATGAATGGTATCAGTTCATTCTCTAGCCTTCCTTTCTCAAACAACAAAAGTATCCATTCCTTCAGTTCTATCCATTCACAATGATATAGTCACTTCAAATGAAGATATTCTTTGGACATGCTTTTAAACAAACAAAATCCTGTAAAGATTTGGACATATGCCAAAAGAAGTGCAGGATATATTTAGCCAAACTTCTATTGTATAGCTTAGTATAGTAGGACATCAAATGCTACCAATGCTTGATCTTGAATGGAGATAAATAAAAGATCATGCATACCATGGTACACCAGTCGCTGAGTTTCAAAACTTTGACATGGCAGAAATCATCGATAAATGTCGCGAACGGGATTTCATCAAATTCCCATTGTGGGCATATCTCCGATTCAATGTCAAGGTTCACATAAACAAGTGACATGAGGTTTTTCCCACAGTACAATGATCTTTTCGGCTCACCCGTGATAGTCAATGACAAGAGATGTGGGGCAAAGATCTCCAGCTCAGCATCAGAGTGATCATAAAACTCGTGTAAATCCAAGCTCTTGAGATTTGAACTGGGAGCATAAATCTTAAGATCCCTCCACCTATTGCATTGTTTCAGCGTCAGATCCTCGAGAGCGGGACAGCTGCAAAGTAAATCTTTCAGGATTTCACCAGGCATTTCCGTGTATTCAATGTGAAGGCTTTTCAAAAAGGCAACACGAACAGAAGGAGGCAAGTTGATCTTGCAGAATTTCAGTGTAAGCGTCTCCAATGATCTGCACTCAAATATACATTCTGGCAGCTCATAAGATTTAAATTGGTCCTCCTCGTCCTGCAGGATGTGAGGTGTGCAATCCAAGAACAGCTCTTCTACACTGTGCGTAGCCAAAAAGGCAATCCAAGAGTTGACATTTTCAGCAGGGCACAAGTCGCACTCTGCTTGTACCTTGAACTTTTTAACCTGAGAACCTTCATGATACTTTAACACCTTATCAATTAATTGGATGAGCTCCCTGGTTGTTTTTATTTTTAGTGTAGTCAAATCAAGATTTGGGGCTGACTTCCACAAGTGCCTCCATCTTTTGGAAAGACAGCTTGTCTGCATGACAATTCGAAATGGAATCAAAGAAAGGATGTATAAGAGCAATGAATCAGGTAATGCACTGATTCTGTCATCGGAGGCATCCAACTCGGTCTTCTTAAAACTCTCCATTGAAAAGAACTAGATTGGAGTCCCTGTTTAAAGAAGATGATTTTTAAGCAAGCTATACTCAAAGCTAATGCAAAGAATACTAAAACACGAGTTCTATCAATTTAAGTATTTCATCTTTCTGAATTAATGAAGCATTGCAAAATCCAGAGAAGCTCCAAAGTCAACTAAAAAGGATTTATGTGACTCAAGGACAATAAATGATCTTGATTATCATTCTAGGTAATAACTAATCTTGTGTTCCATAGAACTCATAAAGGACATGGGAAATAATTGGAAAAATATGTGACTATTGAGATGTCTAGCATAAAAAATTTTAATATAGAAAATGAATGCTTTGCGCTGCATAAAAATGCCTAGAAGCACAAAGATTTCACTTTAAACATGAACAAAATTGAAACAAGAAAAAACCTATTTCGAATCAGTGGAGAAAAAAAAATGATGCTTGCATTCCAAAGAATTCCTGAAACCCTAGCCTTTCCATTTTCCCGTCAAACATGGAACAAATACTTATTGAAAATCAGTAGAAAACCAACTAAATTTTCATTCTATAACAACAAGGAAAGGAAAGACATGGGAGATAAGAAGGACCAGTTGTGATCTTGCATTCATCAATCTTAATCAAGAAAACGAGTGATTGCAGTCGAAAGAACTCCTTAACCATCCAAATCAACAAAAAAAATGGAACAGGCGGATACTTGCGTTCCAAAGAACTCCTAAAACCCTAGCTTCTCATTTTTCCCATCCAATAAAAAATATTCCAAAAACCGATTGGAAACCAGTCAAATAATAACAAGAAAAAGGAAGGCCATTGCAGACAATTGGAAAAAAGAGGACATATTGCGATCTCTTGCATTCTTCAATCTCAATCAAGAAAACGAAAGATCGAATTTAAAAAAACTCGTAAAAACACCCAAAATCAACAAAAAAAAATGTACAGAAGAACACCCATAAAACTAGATCCTGATGAAATCAATCAAGAAAACAAATGCTTGCAATACAAATTCAGCAGAATTCACCCAAAAAGAGAGAAAATTAGCTCACCAACCAAGGGGAGGCCCTTCGCGCGTTTTCTGGGTGAAAAACAGCACGGGGGCGATTTTTAACACATATAACCAGGGAAATGTTGAATTTGCGTTTCAACCCCCACAGACGTGCTAAATTTACAATGTATACCCCTCCTCGCGACAGACATTTAAATGAGCGAATAAACGCCAAATTATAAGATTATAAACTCAAAATACTTTGGCAAGTAAACCCACGAATTCGTAATATTTATATTTTTAATAAAAAATGTAAAAAATAGACATAAATATTCCAAAACAAGCAAAACCTGAGAAAAGTGATCTTAAATAGGAAGTAACCTGCATCAAAATTTCATATTTTTTCGATTGACTAAATCCTAAATCTCGGATTTTTTAAAAAAGAAAAATAGCAATTTTTTTGCTGTGCGTTGCTCCCTGCAGCTACTCCTCAAGGAGAATCTGCGCATTTATTGCAGACTTGGAGAAGCCCAGCAGCTTTGAAGCAATTTTTGAACATTATCACAGAGCCCTTTGGCAGTGCTTTCGGGTTTGGCACAGGCTCGTACTCCAGTGCATTCAGGTTCTCGAGAAGAAACTTGACAAAGTCGAACTCGGTTTCCCGCTCGCTCAGAATAGCTTCTGGATCCTTGGAGTTGTCCTGCTCAGTGATACGAATGCTTCCCATAAGACCATAAATCTCTACATTCTTGATCTTCTTCCGCCGGCCTGAGAAGGATAGATATCCCATCCAGTATATTGCTTCATCATAGTTAGGGGTGTGCATTCAGTTAAAACCGAATCGAACTGGCTGAACTGAAATTTCCGAAATTTTCAAAAACCAAAACCGAACCGAACCGAACAGTAATAAAACCGAACCGAAATATTTCGGTTCGGTTCGGTTATAACCGAATTAGAACCGAACATTTTGCAAAGTCCAAGCCCAAGACCAAGCACACACCCAAGCCCACGCTCAAGCCCAAGCCCAAGCCCACGCCCAAGCCCAAGCCCAAGCCCAAGCCCCAGCCCCACCTGGAGGCCGATGGAGCGGCCGAGGGAGGAGAGGAAGGAGGCGGCGGCGGTGTAGTCGAGGTCCGAGTGGGCAGTGGGGATGCGGAGGTACTGCTGGAAGAGCTGAAGAAGACGACCCGGTGCGGAAGTGGGTGATCTGGACGCTATTGCACCCGGTGCCGCTGCTCCTTTTCTCTTGGCTTCATCTGTCCGAGTTCAGATCTGATACAGGGAAAGCAACGCAGCAACGGCATCTTCTTTCCTTTCCGCGCTTCATCTTCGTCTAGATGTCCATCGGCAAGTTCAGATTTGAACCCAAATCGTTTCGGATCTCACCAACAAAAAGAACCCTAGCACATCCCTGCCTGATTCCTTTTATCTCCGGTTCGCTCTCTCGGAAAAGGTCGTCATCGTCGTCGTCATCGAGGAAGGCGGTGGGAACCCAGAAAACTCCGTCGGTGAAACGGTCGTCGTCGTCGTCGTCGTCGTCGTCGTCGTCGTCGGTGAAGCAGAGGGAAATGGGATTAAGAGAAGGGAATGAGATTAAGAGAAGGGAAAATTCGGTTTGATTTTGAGAGAAAGAGAGCAGTAAACCGAATAACTCAAAACCGATTAGACCAAAACCAAAACCAAAACCGCAGTATATAGGTATATATATATAATTCGATTCGGTTCGGTTTTTACGGTTTTCGAAAATCAGAAACCGAAACCGAACCGAAATTTTTTTTTTTTTTTTTCAAAACCGAAACCGAACCGAGAACCGAATAACCCGAACCGAATTGATTATTCGGTTTCGGTCGGTCGGTTCAGTTCGGTTAAAACCGAATAGTGCACACCCCTAATCATAGTTATTTGCCTCCAGGTAACGATCATACTGACAACATTAAGAGTGATTGTAGCACTGAAGATTAATGCAAATAATACTGAAGCAAAATTGCTAATGACTCAGAATATTTCATCTTTGTTTAATAATTTATTGCAAATAATACTGAAGCAAAAAAGTTATTGCAAAAAGTATGGTAATTTTGTTCCTAATAATTAAAATATTTTATTATACAAACGATTTATATTCATACATTTTACTTTATTTTACTAATTTTATTTAAAATTAAAAATAAATAAGGAGTTATAGTGGGATGATCATACAATTCATATTCGAAAAGTAATTTTTTTACATATCTCTATTATATAATAATTAATTGCCAAATATAACATTTTTACTTAATTGTTTAAAAGATAATTTTGTTTATTAAACATTTTCTCCTCGTATCTCCTCCATTTTTGGCGACTTTTCTTTAAGAAAAAAATGAAAGTCAAATTTAGTACGAAATTCACTGGTAGAAAGATAGAATCACCTCTCCCACTTTTCCGTTACTTTCCTGCAATCAAATGGAACCTTAGAGAAAATTAATGGTATTAATAGAAAATCCAGTTATTAATTGCAGGGCTTAATTACTAAATCAGGTGCTCTATATTGGGCCAACGTGGAATGGTAGGTTGAGCCAATTTTTAGCCTAGGCCCCAGATGGGACCCCAACCCAGTTTAGCCCAATTTACAGTACATTACAGTGCGCGTGGCCCATCTCGCAGTGTATGCCCCGTCATGGGCCCAAGGCCCAAAATGGGCCCTCGGGTCCAAAGATAGCCCAATGTAAGTGATTTTACATTTCGATCTGTTTGTTTTGTGCGAAAATGAATTTCGATTTTTAAAACCGCCTCGAAATCTAAATCCTTGTGTGCTTGTTTTGAAAGAATTAAAATTTCTGAATTTTTTAATTTTAATTTGACCGAAACAAAGTGATTCTTTTTATGCAGTTAACGGCACTAATGAGGCAAAAAGCAAACAATTTTTTCCTCTCTGGTTTAGCTTTGAATCCCCATCAAAGTTGGCAATGTTGCTTGTTTGGAGGTAACTCCTTGTGTGCTTGTGTGCGTCCTCAATTAGATCATTCTCAAAAGAGATAATATATGTTTGCTTGTGTGCGTCCTCTTTGCAATCTGAAACATGGGAATCTATGTTTGACAGCCCAAAGCTGACCAAACTTTGGCATTGTTTCTCTATATGATTTCAAACAAAAGCATTTCTTTTTCATAATTTACATCATAGTGAATCGAAGCGAGCATGCTTTCCACCCAACTCGTGGCGCTAATGAATCAGAAAACAAAAGAAAAAAAATCTGTGGCAGAAGAGGTGGTGGCTAAGTAGGCCGGAGCTAGAGGGATAGTCGTAGACTACCAACATCTCGCCGTGCATCGTGCACCAGCCTCGTAGATTGACGAGGTTGCGGTGGCGGAGCCGGCCGAGGTTGTGGAGCTCGTCGGAGAAGCGTTTGCGAAGCGCTGGACAGGTCTTGACTCCTAGCCGCTTCACGAGGACGTGGTGGGGGTTGTCGAGGAAGCCGCGGTAGCCGGTGCCGAAGTCGAGCTCCGCCATTATCTGCGACTCCGAGAAGTTTCCGGTGATGGCGAAGATCCGCTCAAAAGGTATCTCCTTGGCCGTGTCGAAGTCCGGGAATGGCGTTGCAGAAGAGTTGCTATTTCCGGTGGCGCCACTGCCGTCGTCGGCGGCGAGAAAGACAGTATTGCTGGAGGCGGTGACGAAGCTGGACAGAGTGGCGATGCTGCTGGCGGCAGTAGAAGTGGACGATGATGATAGAGATATGTACTGCGGATGTGATTTATAGCTAGTAAGCGCGGGAAGCTCGCTCGAGAGATCTCCAGTGAGGACCTCTACCACGCACTTCAT
The DNA here is from genome assembly GCA_005019695.1 of Trichopus zeylanicus subsp. travancoricus. Lineage (NCBI taxonomy): Eukaryota > Viridiplantae > Streptophyta > Magnoliopsida > Dioscoreales > Dioscoreaceae > Trichopus > Trichopus zeylanicus. The sequence continues at coordinate 11,695 of RXID01015583.1, read as the reverse complement.
CGTCGGTCGAAACTTGGGGTCATGGAGCGAACAGAGAAGGCCCAGATGGAGCAGCCGGCGCATTCAGGCGAGCGGGTAAGACCGGTCTCGCAGTCTCGGGTCGGCGGCGTCCCAGAATCGTTCCTCGTCGGCGAGCCGTCGCACCCAGTCCAGCATGAAAATTTGCTCATCCGGGTCCGTAAGGTCGGCGGCACGTGGCCCGGTGGCGACTTCCAGAACGACGACCTCGAAGCTAAACACGTCAGACTTGGCGGTCGAGCCGACGGAGCCGCCACGCCGGTGGAAGCTCTCACGTGGCAAGTACCCAATTGTGCCTCCAATCCGGTTCGTCTCCGACGACCGGAACTGATAGTTGCTCGCCGACACCGACCTCGCCGAGAACCGGACGATGTCGTCAACGTGACCCACCCGGGCAACGCCGAGGTCGCCGAGCCGGGGGTTGAATCCGGCGTCGAGCATGACGTTACTGGTCTTGACATCACGGTGGATGATCTGCGTGTCGAGCTGGTCGTGGAGGTAGAACAAAGCGGCCTCCAGCCCATTCACCACGTGGACATTGAGAAAAATGGTGATAACCTTAGAGCTTGACAATCGGCGTAAATTCTAGAAACATTCTGATACTTCCAATTCGAAGCGCGCAGTTTCCTTGGGAAGATTAGAAAGTTGATAGCTGAACTCAGAGATTCTGATATCTCGAGGTTAGGGCAGCACAATTTACCTGGGGGTCCAGAATAATTCGAGCCTGCTGCAAAATTTTGCTATGGCGTAAACTTTTGAAATAACATCCACAAATGTTGCCAGAGACTATCTTGTTATCCGAGTACCTCAAAATGGCAGAGGAATATGGGCGTGGGAACCTTTCTTCTCGTTCAGAAGCTTATCTTGATCATGTTGTCTGCAAAAGCCTGGAAATGAGTGTTGAGGTTCTGCTCCAGTGTCAGTGTCTAACTCATCTTGCAGAAGAGCTGAAAATTGTTGAAAGCTGCATAGATGCAATAGCTTCAAGAGCATGTGCTGAACAGATAACCCAAGCTTTTCACGATTAGAGTAAACCTGCTCTGGAAGGCTTCAAATCAGTAAACAGAGGTAATGTTGTGGGACTGGTGGATTGAAGATATCTCCATTCTCCGAATCGACATGTTTGACAGAGTGATAGCAGCAATGAAATGTCGAGGTGTTCAACCAGAGAGCATTGGAAAATCACTAAGGAACTATACAGAGAAGCTTTTAATCAAGAAGCCAAATTCATGCAAGGCATACCGTCCTACCCCAGACTTGCCAAATTGCTTATCAACATGTCAATTGCCAGTAAAATAATATCTTCACAGAAACATTTTGAATTTTTGTTTTTTGATTCTCTCCTTGATTGATGGTTAGACATCCATTGTTCTTCGCATATATACATCTCCGTTCTTTGCAACACATAAAAATACAGAGGCCATCAGTATAAGAGAGATTTTAGTACATTGAAGTGTAAAAAAAAAAAAAAAAATCTAGGATGATTTTGGTACTGGCGGCGGAACGTATGCAGAAAATTGAAATTTGCAACAGTAGTCTCCAACACCCAACTGTAAAGGGCAAATATGTAATTTCAGGCTTTACGAGGATGTAGACTCAGAATTAACTTCCCCTAATTTTTCAATTAACAAATGCATTGTATTTATCGCAACATGCTAATGAGTTGATTTTGTGTTGAACTCGTTTTTTCAAGTGAACTCACAATATATATCTGGCACTGTGCAATTTTTTTGAATGCATTGGCTCATTGTTGGCGATACATATTCTCCGCAACATCCTAGTAATTATACTAGTTATTGTTGTCTCTTGACTCTCTTTTCTTAATTGCCAACGTTTCAGGCTCACCAATGGCTGTCAGACGTGGAGAGGAAGAGGCCCTGCAAACTAATTGATTTTCAAAATCTCTCGGAGGAAGCAGTGTTCATGCTGCACAAAACGAGCGGCTTCCAGTTCAATCAATTGTCCAATCGCTATATATCGAGCAGCTAAGACTGCGAAATTAAATCTGCAGCTCCTCCTTCCCAGAAGAAGATAGCCTTAAAACAGGATATCAGTTCCAGAACATCGGTGGTGGTGCAGCAACGACGTCGCCTCGTGGCAACTGAACTGAAGCTTGAACTTGCTCGGATGCGAATCCGACTCAACGATCTCGAGAGAGGACATGCGTGCATGAGGCATAACTTGGAGAAGTCTGGCTCCCAAAAGCTGATGAGTTGTATCACCAAGAGAATCAAGACCTGGAGCTTATTCCCTAACAAGTCTTCCGCAGCCCTGACTAACGGAATTTCTTCTTAATTTCCTGATTAAGGAAATGTTGATGCTGTGTTTGCGGAAGAATAGTGATGATGTTATGCATTTAGTCGTGTGATGTCGTAGTTAATTAGTTGTGTTGGCAGTATAGTAATGGGTCAGCTTTGTTTCTTAACAGCAACATGATCGTATTCTTTTTTTTAGGTAAAAACATCATATATTAATGGTTGTGAGTTTCCATTATGCCCTAATTGTTGACAGAAACTCTATTATTTATGTGATCAATCCTTCACAGAGTTTTAGTTTTTAACTCTAAAGCGTGGCATCCAGAGTAATGAAAACATCAAATAATGCTAAACTAGCAAGAGCAATGAACTTGCAAGTTAACCCCTCATATTTTTATAATTTCATTTGCCCTGCCTAAAACACAATGGCTTATGCACAAGCACCACAATTCTCAACGAGATCGTAATATCCAAAGATTTGAAGACTACGTTTTCAATCAACCGCAGATAAATAAATCTCATTTCAGACATCAAAGAGAGACCGAGCTACTGATGTTTCACGGCCGCGAAGGAGCGAGCTTAGTGCAAAGCAGTAACGAATCAAGAAGTCACGTCATCCCCCAGAACATCGACGAAGTCTATCACCGCATGCGCCAACACTTAGATTAACCCGAGGATCCAAATCCATGCACGTAAAAAAAAAAAAAAAAACAAAAAAAAACGAATCTATCAGAAGACAACACTCTCACTTGGAAGCTTTCAAATATCTCATTGTTCTTCCCGCCCAAACTCGATATAAGAACCCTAGGATGGCGACTCCTTATCCCTCTCCTTCTCTTCCTCTTCTTTCTTTTGTCGTTAGGGCTCCTTGCTCTTTGACGAAACATGGAGACATCGGGGTCCATGGCAAGCAAGGGCGGCGAGCTGAAGCTGGTACACCCGGGCGGGTTCGTCGAGGTCCACCACTCGCCGGTGACGGCGGCACAGGTCATGGCTAAGAATCCCCGGCACCTCGTGACCCGGCCGGACGTAGTCAAGTTCCCCTGGATCGTTGTCCGGCCCGAGTCCCTCCTCAAGCCTGGCAACTTATACTTCATTGTTCCATGTCACACTGTTTACCGGCTTCTGCAATCGGCAGTCTCTCAAATGGTGCAGCGTCCTTCACCGAGGCGACGGCTATACGAAGAAGGACAGATAAGTCCACTGGCGCCGCCGGAGACAGAGGCTGCGGTGGTGCATGGAGGAGAGAGAGTGGCGAAGTCTTGCCTGTGGAAGCCCGGAAGCTCGAGAACGCCGGGGCGGCCGCGGGTGGTTTTTGTCCTTCCGCGGGATTGAGGAAGACGATTGAGTCGGGAGTCCCTGCCTGATGAGTTCCGCGGCTTTGTGTGTATTTGAACAGAATAACATTTAATGTACCTAGCTCTGATGAACCCTTGCCATCCTTGTGATGTACACCCTGTACAAATGACGTTTGCTGTACGCTTCTGCCTTTGTTTGGAACGTATCGAGACCGGGGTATCATCATACAAGCCTGCTTCTCAATTAGACTCTTTACTTGAAGCTAGGACCTGAGATTAATCAGCTTAGAATGTAAATGGTTGAAGCTTCATCTCTTCAGAGCTCTGCTCTAGTACGATATTTGTCAGATAAATTATAATACTATGGCTATCAATTTAATTCAAGGTTTGTCATTCTGTCAATACAGTATTGTCAGACATTTACAACTTGGCCCAATCTATTTGACTATATTTGGCCAGAAAAATAAAAAAAAATTCTAAGTTACGTTTTGTAAAGAATTTTCCGGGTGATAACCCCATTTTAACGTAAAATACTCAAAATTCACCTCCAACATTATTTTATTTCTATTCAAAATAAGTTGAGATATCTCGAATCCTATTAATTTTGAGGTATCCCGTTATCAAATCAGCCCGTTAAGCTCTTCGGTTATCTCCCTTTAGCCGCATTTTGGTTTTCTAACCACGCAAAAAAAGCAAGTCTTTAGTTTTCCCGTGACAACAGCGATGATAGCATCAAACCAAATCCCGTACGCAAACTGGCTCACTAGCCCAATTCAAAAATGGGCCTGGGCCGACCCATATTCCTGCAACTCAAACCAGCTCTCAATTGGCTATATCCCAAGCCTGGGCCTGGTTTTTCTTTCCGGGCCGGGCCGAACCCTTGAACAACCCTAAAAAGGTCAAAAAGCAGAAAAAGCGCCAAGCTCCACATGCGAAACACATAAATGCACAGAGGCGGAAGTGGTGGAAGATGCTCTGCCTTCAGGCTCCTCTCCTCTATTTCAAATCAGAACCCTAATCACATACGTGACCCAAATCAAAAGCACTTAGCTCCATCTCCCTTTCTCTCTCTCGCCCTCTCTCTTCTTATCTCCCCCTCCTCATTTGCTCCGCTCTCTAAAAACATGGATAAAGATGTGGAAGAAGCTCAGTATAACCATTTCACATCCATGATCTTTGTTTGGGTTATATCTTTCGGTTTTTGACCCTAATATGCTTGCAGAACGGTCAGCAGAACAGTTTCTTGCAATTGGATTACATGCATGGGGATCAGATAGGGCGGCCGGCGGGAGAGAACTCCGTCGAGATGGTGGACTACATGCTGAGCAACACGCCGCCCCACCCGCAGGTCTCACTGGACAAGCTGAGCTTCGCGGACGTGATGCAGCTCGCCGACTTCGGACCGAAGCTCGCGCTGAACCAGGCAAAGATTTCCGATGATGCCGGGTACTTCCCCTCGCTGCCGTTGCTGTCCCCGCCGCTCGTTGGGAGGAAGCAAGGTGGGGAAGAGGAGGTGGAGGCGCGGGTGTCGCAGAATGCTTCCTCGGTACAACAGCTTGGGTTTGCAGACGGAGGGCAGAGGGTGGACGGTGGAGAGGGAAAGAATAGGAGGAAGAGGCCGAAGGCGATGAAGACAAGCGAGGAGGTGAAGAGCCATAGGATGACTCATATTGCTGTCGAACGGAACCGGCGGAAGCAGATGAACGAGCACCTCCGTGTACTAACTACTAAGGTCTCTCATGCCAAGCTCTTATGTGCAAAGAGTACTACTTACTACTACTTCCTCATGTTTGTCCTGCGGTATCCAATAATTATGTAGAGTTTTTCATCGTTTATACAATTTTTCTCATCTATTATAACTCCGAAGTTAAGTATGCTTTGATCGATCGAGATAACTACATCAATGAGCTCCACATTTATCGTTAGTTTAATCTTGAAGTTTAAGCGTGCTTGAGAGTAGTAGTATCGAGACAAGATTTGAAGTAGAGCAAGGACAAAGAACAAGTAACAGATTGATCCATCTTTGTGCTTCTTAGGGAGACCAAGCATCAATTATAGGTGGTGCAATAGAGTTTGTGAGGGAGCTAGAGCAACTTCTCCAGTGCTTAGAATCTCAGAAGAGACGGCGGCGAATCTTTGGAGGCAGCGAAACTCCAAGAGCCATGGAAGGAGACGTGCCCTGCCTGCCCATGCAGCAGCAGCCATCCTTTCCGCCCCTTCCGCTGTCAAACGGCAACCAAATGGCGCTCCCGGAGTTCGACCCGAGCAGCCTCCGAGAGGAGACGGCCGAGAACAAATCGTGCCTGGCCGACATTGATATCCGGTTGCTGGGCTTCGACGCGATGATCGAGATCCTCTCAAGGCGGCGGCCCGGGCAGGTCCTCAAGACCATTGCGGCCCTTGAGGAAATGCAGTTCAACATCCTCCACACCAACATCACCACCATTGAGCCGACTGTGCTCTTCTCCTTCAATGTCAAGGTATAATGTTCTTGATTACACAAAAATAAAGATGAAAATTAGCAAACTATTTATATCTCAGGCTGAAAATTAAAATCCGTATTTGCAGATTACTGGGGAGACAAGATGCAGCGCAGAAGACATTGCGAACTCGGTTCACCAGATACTCAGCTTCATCGAGGGGAACGCTTTATGATTGATCGTTGTCTGTGACTAAATAATAGCAATATTATTATGAGGGAAGAAGATAGTTAAGATGATGATTTCTCTTATTATTGTTTTTTTTTTTTTCTCATTTGACAGTAATAAACTGAAGGAATTCCAGTGGTTTCCCTGCTATATGCACGCGATGGTTAGTTTGTCCTTTTTCTGAAAAATTACCAATAACCCCTTGAAAACTTTCAGATTTACCAATACCCTCCTTAACTTTGGAAATAACTGCTAATCGTTATTTTTCTATTTTGCACAAATGCCTATTTATATTTGAATTTAATCAATTATATATAGAAATCTATGTTTATTATGAATAATATCTATTTATATTTTGTAGTTCTACTTATATTATCTTTTAATTTGTTGCGTTTTATAATTATTTATATGATAATGAATTATTAATTATTTTGAAAGTCAGAAGGTTTATCTGAAATTTTGAAAAATTGTCGTAGGGTTAATGCACGCGCAGTCTCAAATCTTTTGCGAGTATGGGTGAGGCTTTGCGATATCAAGCAGCTTCCCATCCTCGTATGGGGGAGGCTTTGCAAATCCTAACTTGATTATGTAAGAGCTAAACAAGAAGTTTTAAATTATATGATGATTCTCTGCAATAAAACAAAATTATATGATGAATAATAAATTTTATATTTTTTATTATAATAATTTGTTATATTGTATATGTTTGTACCATAATATGATTGATAGGAAAATTTAGTCCAATTACTTACTTAACTTAATTCAAAATTAAGTGGCAGTTTGGTTTGGAATTAAAATCAAAATTATTTTTTTTTATAAAATTAATATTACTTATTTTACATTATTATTAAATCAAATTATTATAATATTAATTTTAATAAAAAAATATTAATTTAAAAAATAATTTACTAATTTTGATCTTATTTTAATCTTGATCCCAAATCACAAAAAATTAGATCTAACCCATTCCGTTTTCAAATGAAGAAAATAAAAAATGAAGTTCTGAATAGAAGAAGATCGTGCCCAGTTTCCAACGGATTGGATTCGGGTTCTCTGCAATCCGACCCTACAAAATCCAATCCGCTTGCAGGCAAAAAGGTGAAGACGATTTGGTATATGGAAACGGATTCTAGTCATCGGATCGTATTGATTGCCAGACCCGTTTTGCTACTAGTAAACGAGGGATGTATGGGGCGAACAAGAAAAGGGGGCTTGATGAGCCCCGCCCTTTTTTAACCATCTCTGCGCAGGAACTGCGCTCGCGTCCCCGCTCCACCGCCGCCGTAGAGGAAAGGGGAAGATGTCTTCTCTATCGAACTATCTTCGAGGTATCGTTCGATCTCTCCGCGTTCCTCCTTCCATCTCGTTTTAATTCCAATTTGTTCAATTCTTGGGGAATTTGCTGTCTTTTACCTTCGATTTGGGCATCCCTATGGTATTAGGGTTGATCCGAATCAGGCTTTCTCCGAATCCGCTCCAAAACGGAGGATTTGGGGTCTGGTGGATACCGCTATACCCTAATAGCCATCTCTGCTTCTCAGGATTCTTCTCAATTTTTATCATTAATGTGTATTTTTGCTGTTTATCACTGTTTTTACTGTTCCCTAGAATGGTCTGGAGGCAAAAGGTCAAGTTCCTTCGATGCTTGGGTTAAACTTTAGCATCGGAATTGGTTATAATCGAACCTTGCCGTGGGCATTCTGCTAAATACTTCATGTGAGGAAATCAAAGTGAACACAACTTCCAAGAAATCAAGATTAACTGATAAATAGAAGAAGGAATAATCCAAGAACCAAAGAAACTTGATGTTGCTTTAAAAATCAACTTAACCAATATAAGGCAAACAAACTAATAAATGAAAGAACTTGTTTATGACTCACCTAGGAGTACTCGAATACAAAGTCATGCAGACTATTTATGGGACTCAAGAAATCAACTAAGAACTAACAAATTTGAACTAGCCTTACTGAGGTTGTTGGAACCATGCAACAACTTTTTGTTACAACCAAATAACAAACCAAGAACAAGTCAAAAAAATGCACTTTACAAAATTTAACACTTCGCTTCTTTCTTATCATAAGCAGCACCTGCTGATTTTGTTTGTCAGACATGATATTGTAATACATTTTCTGTTGCCTTTTTGTTTTTTATTTTAAAAATCTCAGCATGCTTCTCTTGTTTAGTTTTAATGGGTGCATCAATCTGAAATCTGAACTGTTACTAACATTGTATTGTTATGCTTTGCTCAACCTGAGCATTTAGAGCTGGATCTGGTCTAGAACCATGGCAGATTTGATAGAGGAATAATTTGGTCCCTGGACACAATACTCCCAACTAAGTCTGATAGTTATAATGACTGAATTTCTGTTTGTTGATTCTGATCCACCGGATTGTGTTGCTCATTAGATATTAAGTAACCCTAGAATAGCTTCCAATGATATTGATAAACTAACTATTGCTTAAATTGCATTTTCTGTTATTGTTGTTGAAAGATTTGAGTTATAATCTGGAGTCATTTAGCAAAGTCAAATGTATTTGATAACTGTCAGTTTGTATCTTAGATTGCTAGAAGGAGTTATTGGAGTTATTCTAGATTGGTTTTTATCTAGCACACTTGAAGTGCGAATGGTATTCTTCAAAGATCTTGGGGACAGTAAACTTGCACACTAAACCAATCCTCAATCAAAATTGGACACAGGTCTCTAGCATACTTGAACAATCCTGTTACATTAGGAGTTGAATTGATTTTCTTTTTTTATAGATAAATTATTTAGTAATGTTTAATTGCACAATGAAACTTAGTTCTATGTTCTGCTGTATCATATATATATATATTTTTTAATTCCGGTGTTTGTTTCGTTTTCAAAATCTGAAAATAAGAGAATTGGACAATTCTAACCCCCCTTAATTCCGGTTTTGAATTCCTTTTCTCTAGGACAGAATACACCCAATTTTCTAAGAATTGAGGTAGGGTTGACACGTTTTATTTTTATCATAAATTGGTGAGGAATTCAACAATTCCTCACCGAATTCTTCAATTTCCCATTTCCTATGCTTGAGCCTGACGAGGCTGCTGCCGCCATTCCCAGACCATTCCGAGCTCGTCCCCGACGAGACCACTGTTGCGTTGGTTCCACCTTCGAGGAGCATCAAGACAAGCTTCGTCTTTCATCTCTCTTCGGCCGATCTCCTTGTGCTCGATCCCGACGAGGCTGCTGCTGTCATTGCCTGTCCGTCCCAAGCTCGTCCTTGACTAGGTTGCCGTCATACGAGTCCACCTTCTAGGAGGTGCACCGAGGCTAGCTTTGTTTTTTATCTCTCTCTAGCCAATCTCCCTGTGCTCTACCTTGGCGAGACCCTTGACGAGCCCCACCAACTAGATCCGGTGGCCACCAACCAAATCCAGCTCCCATCAAACACATCTGGTAAGATCCAGTTTCCATTTGCTTCCAAATTGGTATTTGGTTTATACCTTTATGGGTTCTGTGATTTATGGTTTAGAATTATTATGCTTTAAAAATGTTTCAGAGTTTATTGTAATACTAGGTTGTTTAAACATTGGAAGAGGGAATAAAAAAAGTTTTTTTCTTTTTTCTTTTGTAAAATTGGTTGGTGACGATGGACTTGTTGCTAAAAAACAAGAAAAATAGCACAATATTTGTTTCAAGTCCATTTAATTGATCACTAGACAAGTCTATTTTGATATTTTAGCCATATATAAGAAATAAATTTTATTTATTTCATTGTATTTAAATTATATTGTGAGTTCACCTTATGTTTAATATATTACAAACATAAACTTATGGCAAATTTCTAAGATTAAATAATTTTTGAACAAACGTATATTTTTGCACGAGGAGTTGCTATTGATTGGTGAGTTGAACTATGCTACTAGTATTATTGCTATATCCATATTTGAGGATTTCAAAGAAGAGCTCCATTAAGAGAAGATTGAACAACAATCTCTTCTAAGTGAGAATACTCCTAATGCTCTTTATATGGAGAAATCTTCTATTAGAAATAATAAGGAGTTAGACAACAGGCAAGGGCAAATTTCTTTTTCTATCTCAAGGCCTCGAAAGCTAAAATGCGAAAAATGTTGATAAGATAATAATAGAAGAGTTGATGTTCGACATGCATAATGTTGCATGCGCCATTAGGACAGCAAAAAAAAATGTATGGAAGAAATCTTTGTACCCAACCTTGATGATATTGCGTGTTGTAAATATTTCCATACTAATGAGGTTAATGGTATGATATTTGTCGATGATATGAACAATAATGTTAGAATTGAGTGGTTACAAGAGTTTTTTGACGATGCGAATATATAATGTATGTGCATTCTTCACACAGTGCTTCTTGAATATGTGATGTTTTTATATATTGGACATAACTTTTTATGACTGTGTAATGTTTATTATCTGCTAGAATTAACTTATGTTGTCTTTGTTGGACATAACTATATAGTGTACTTAACTTATATTATTTTTATTTTATATTTACATTGAAAATCAACTATGTGTCTTTGTTTTATTATGCTATTGAAGATCGATTGTATTTTTTTATATTATTTTTCTAGGTTGATTATGTATATCATTTGTGTTGTTGATGGCCGACTATATACTTACTTTATATGTTTATATTAAAGATTGACCGTGTGTCTTCTTTTTATGTTTTTTTTTTCAGTTAATTGTATGCTTTATTTTATTTTTGTATTCATATCAAGTGATGTTTATAAAATATTGTCAAAATATATTATTATATTATATTTTATGAGAGATATTTGAATATTTATATTTTATGATTGGATTGTCATGATCAAATAAATGGATTTTCAGATAACTGTTACAAATCTTATTTTATTTTAGCAAAGATAACTCAAGCTCTACAAAAATATGAAGTAAGAATAAAACAAAAGATTCTTGCAAACTCCGAGCAAGAATAAGTTCAAATTTTTTTTTATATTATTATATAAATATTATTTATTTATGAGTTAGAAGATTATTATATATTTATGTATTTTAACTTTTAATGTACAAGTGAATTTTAGATGTATTTTCAATTATATGTGAAGATTTCTCAAATTTTTCTTATCGAGTTTTATTAGTTCATGTTTAGTTTATTTTAAGTTTATAAAAATTATATGATAAGAAAATTAAAAAATATATTAAAAAAATTTGGTTTATTAAAATATATTTCTATAATTCTCTATCTTTGGGTCATTTTGTAAATTTTTATTATTTTTAAAATTAATTTATCAAATTTATTATGTTTTTTATTTACTTACAAATAAGCTGTTTTTTCAAAGATGTATTTTGAGTTTATGAAAAATTATATTAAATAATTTTTAATTAATACAAATATATTTATGTAATCAGCCGTTTTTAGGCTATTTTTTGTAATATTTTATTGTTTTTAAATTAATTTACCAAATTTAATATTTAATTTATTATATTTTTTATTTACCTATAAATAA
>RXID01015582.1:0-59171 GCA_005019695.1 Trichopus zeylanicus subsp. travancoricus | reverse complement strand
CTTATTTATAAAAAAAAATATTGAAGGGGTCTATTTGTAAATGTACAATATGAAACTTGTAATTTTAAATTTTAAGCTTTGAAACCTTCGATGACTTATTTGTAAAATTTATTTATAAAATAAATAAAAGTTGGACGTATTTATAAAGAAAAATATTGAAGGTAGTCTATTTTTAAATGTACAAAATAATAAACTTGTAATTTGAAATTTGAAATTTTTAAACTTTCACTGTATTTCGCAAGGCAACGAGCGGACAGCGACGGCAAGCCGGCAGGGCAGCGACGGCAGCAGCTGCGCAGGGACCGACGGCGGCAGCGGCAGAGCACAGCGGCGACGGCGACGCAGATGCGTTTAGGGCTACAGGAAGAAGAGGGTTATATAAGAAAGTTCTGGACTTTTTTGTAATTCGGAATAATTTCGGAGAGTTATTTGCAAAAATCAAAATTTCGGGGACTTTTCTGTAAATTTGAATAATTTCGGGGTGTTATTTGCAAAAATCCGCGCCCGCGCCCGGGGAAGCAGGCGGAGGCCGGGGCGCCGGCGAGCCGGCGGCGGGAGCGGAGGCGGACGCCGAGGCCGTTCCACCCCCGCGTGCCGGGAACGGAGGCCGAGGCCGGCGCGCCGGCACGCGGGCGCGGACGGCCAAGGCCAAGGCCGTCCGTCCCCGGCACGCGGGCGCGCCGGCCTCTGCCTCCGTCCCCGGCACGCGTGGGCTGAACAGCCTCGGCCTCGGCCTCCGCGTGCGGGCGTGCCGACCTTGGCCTCCGTCCCCGGCACGCGGGGCCGGAACGGCCTCGGCCGTGGCCGTCCGCGCCCGCGTTTCGGCGCACCTGCGCCCCGGCCTCCGCCTCTGGTCCAACCGCCGGCCTCCGCCTCCGCTCCCGCCCGCCCGACCCGCCCGGCAAGCCCCTTCCGCCTCCCGTCCCGCGCCGGCGCGTCCGACTCCGCTCCTGTCCCCGCCGCCGGCCTGCCGGGCCCTCCTCCTTCCGCTCCCCGGGGAGGACCACCCGCCGCCCGCCACCCAGGAAGAACCCCCGTTCCCGAAAGCGGCCGCCGCCGGCCTGCCGCCATCCTCCTCCGGTTTCCGCCCGCGCGACGGGGTGATTAATTTGCAAAATCCGAATTTCGGGGACTTTTCTGTATATCGGAAATAATTTCCGGAGGTTTATTTGTAAAAATTCGAATTATGGAGTTTTTGTAAATCTGAGTTCTTTTGGGGTGTTATTGTAAAATTCCGAAATCCGGGGGGTTAACTGTAAAAAAATAAGTTTTTAGGGGTGTATGTGTAAAAATAACGGGGTAAAATCGAAATTTTTTGGTAAAATTTTGATTAAATAACAATTAGGGGGCTGTGGGTAAATATGGGCGAATTTGAGGGGGGTGGGGGTAATTACGGAAATTACGGGGGGTTAACCGTAATTAAGGCTAATTACGAGGGGTCACCCGTAATTATCCCAAAAACAAACTTGATTTCAAATATGTCAACTTGAAAAGCTGAAGAGTCGAAGAGTCGAAAGTTAAACGGTCAAAACTTTTAGTGTAAATTGGATATTAAAGAATTGAGAGTTGAGAGAGTATAAGAAAAGAAAGAAGATTATGAGTTGTATGGAGAAATGAGTGTATGAGAGGCTATTTATAGGAATTTTGAGAGTATGAAATATCCAAAATACCTTTTAAAAAGAATTATTAGGAAGGGTATTTTTGTAAAATCATAAAAAACAACTATTTTAACTACTTTATAATTTTTATTATTTTTAAAAAATTTATTTTATTATTATATATATAATATATTTATTTTTTAAAAAAATTGTAATAGCTCCCTACTTTTTGTAAAGAGCCATTATAATCCAATCCTCTAAGTCAAACTCTACCCCCAGACAAAACCTTTAATTTTTTTTAAAAAAAATTTTTACTAGCCGCGCAAGATCGTGCCGACCCGCGTGCCATGTCTTATCTAGTCCAATCGTTCGGCAGGCTGTATTTGGCCTGTAAGTCGCGAATGGGACATCAAGCATGGCTCGAATACTGTAGATTTCAGATTGTGTCAAGCATGACCTATAACGGACCGAGCTGGACTAGCTCGCTGGCCAACAACCCATTTTACATCACTACTTAGATTCAAGCAAGTTCTTTGGAGTTGAATCATCTTCTAATTCAAAAGGAACCCATGTGTAGGGCATCTTAGCTGGTTGACACCATTGATGCTGCTTTCAAGCTTTGACTCCAGTGTTCCTCTAGGGGCTTATGGCTTAAATCTCTAGCACTCTTTTCTAAGAGTTAAGTCAAGCCTCGATAGGGGTCACCACTTCCAAGGCATGATCATGCATTCCATTTTAGTACTAAAACTTACATGCTAAGCCATGCTCCCTAACACCCTATGGAAGCAAGCTAAATTAACAAACAAGATAGACGCAGACGTTGTGAGGTGGTTTTCTTAAATTTAGTTTTGCTTTCGTGTTCCATGCACTTAATTTATTTCAACCAAGGTGTTAAATTTCAGTTTTGAAAATGGTTTCGGCATTAAGAAAAATTGATATGTTTTGGTTATTTCGACTATTTCGGCCGAAACTATTTCGATTTTAATTTTGGTCAAAATATTATTTATTAATTATATTTTAATCAAAATTTGATTTTGTTTTGACTATTCTTTGACTTTAAATAAAAAAATTATAATATTTTTACAAATTTTGAAAAAAAAAATTTAAAAAGATTTGTCTTTCATTGATCAATTAGAAAATAATAAAGTTAAATTACAAATTCAGAGGCATCATCTCAGCTGCTCAGCAGTTCAGCAGCCCATGCAAAAACTCACGCACATGAAGTAGCCCATGCAAACCCTCCCGTTCGCTCTTCTGGCTCTATTCTCTCTCCTCCTCCATCGTCGCAAACCCTCCCACACGCGAAGAAGCTGCATGCGCAAACCTTCTTGCCCACTCCTCTGGCTCCATTCTCTCTTCTCCTCTACCGCCGCAAATCCTCTTGCATGTGATGAAGCTACAGGTGTAAACCCTCCCGCTTGCTCATCTGGCTCTATTCCCTCTCGTCCTCCACCGCTGCAAACCCTTCTGCACGTGAAGAAGCCACAAACCCTCCCACCCACTCTATTGTATCCTCTTCTCTCTTCTACTCCACCACTGCAAACCATCCCGTCCCCTCCCTAGGTCCGACCGGCTTTCCGATCATTGGAGCACTCCCTCTCAGCGGTCCCTCGCCACACTCCTCCCTCCCAGCCATGGTCAAGCAGTACGGCCCCATCATGTACCTCGACATGGGTACCCTCCGCATCATGGTTGCCTCCTCCCCCAAGTCTACTCACACCTTCCTCACCACCTCGATGCATAGTTCGCCCACTACCCCACCAACTTAGCCAGCAACAAGGATATCACTTACAAGTTGTCTCTTGGGCTACGGTCCCAAGCTCAAGCTCTTTCGTCGTCTCCTCAATAACCACATGCTTGGCACCAAGTCGCTTGCTGCTTGGGACTCAGTATGAAACACAGAGACATGCTTGCCACTCCGGGAGGTGCTAGAATCTGGTAAATGCAACAAGCAAGTGGAGATGGCCAAGGTGTTTGTGTGTGTCATGGCAAATATCATTAGTTCATGGGTGTTTGACATGAAGAATGAGCGTCTTCACAGGCCCGCCCCCACCTTCACAACCCATGAAATCCAAACTCTAATCATACGATGAGAAGGCTAAAATAAAACCAATTTTGGCCGAAATATTTCGACCGAAACTGAAACGTTTCGGCTGAGATTCTAAACCATGACTTCAACACATATGTTAGGATTATACATGCAAATAAACACTTTTGTAGGGATATATATGAAAGATAAGTGTCCATTTGGTAATGGATTAGGGCTAGAAATTTTTAAATTTTTTATTTTTAAAAAAATTAATATTAATTATTTTACACAACTATTAAATTAAATTATTATAAAATAAATCAATTAGTTTTTAAATTTTTAAATCATTATAGGATCGATTTTGATAAAAAAATATTAATTTATAAAAATAATCCACCAGCCGTAGTCTTAATTTTGATTTTAGTTCGTTGTTAAACGTCACCTAAAATTTTACCTTTAAATATTTGGATTGTTTAATTAAGACAAAAAAATGGTTCAAGTGAGGGGATCCTATGCCAAAAACTATAGTTTAGGTTGGAGGAACCAGACCGTGAAAGCTTGGCTTTTGTCTCTAAAATTCAGCCATGGAAAAACCTAGGACTCAGTTCAGGCCACAACACGCTGACTGGACCTGTCTGACACAATGCAGATTATAAAAACGACAACATTTGGATTATTGTAATATGAATTGCTGCCCTACACACTTCATGATTCTCAACAAGTTTGGGAATTTTTTTTCCATTGTATAGTGTAAACTAGCGGAACTTGAGGGAGCTTACCTTGGGCTCTAGCACGGCAGTATGATATGTGGTTCTGGTAGTTGGAATTCGTTAGCAGTAGAATGTTGTTGATTTGTTAATTCAAAATATGGCATGACCACCATTAAGTTAAATAATTAAATTATTTCATATTTTACTTTAATGTTGTTTTTGCTCTATGCTTCCCTTGCATTTCCTCCAATTGTGAACTCAGCAACTGCATAATATACCAGTAACCAAATAAGATAATAAAACTCAGCGACTACACAAAAAACTAGTCACCAAATAAGATAATAAAGATGTGTTTGGTAACTCAAATCAGAAAAGTGAGGATAGTGGAGAATCTCTCGAGTTTGGATAAGTGGAGGACTTTTAAAGATCCCTAAATTCTATTATTTAATTATATTTATTTGGAAGTGTGGAGTTTCCTCCTTTTTTTCCAATTTTGCAATATGTTCGGTAAAAATTTTTGTGAGTCTCTCAAGCTTTGGGAGTTTCGTTGTTCGTTTCATTCCAATTTTCTGTGAAAATGAAAGTGTGGTGATTATATGTGAAACTACTCTCACTAAATTTATAATTTATAAATTATATTTTTATTTAACTTACAAATTTATTTAAACATAGGATTTGTCATATAAATAACTAACATATATAATGGTAAGTGTATAAATCAATTATATTTTTTACAAGTGTAATTTTTTTAACAAATCGGCATGGTGTTCTCAAAAAATTAACGCATTGAAAGATCCTGTACACAAGCACAATACATATTTAATTTACAATATTTTTAAAATTAATAATAAATTAATTAATAACTCAATATCTACAACGTATATAATAGTATTAGAAATACAATTATTACTCAAAATATTATACAATCCATATAATGTTCTATACTAATACAATAGTTTGGCAAACACAAGGACAACAACAATTGAACATAGTGCAAGGTAAAATAATCAGATTTTTTATTTAGCTCCTTAGGGTGTCTTCATTTATTCTCACATATGTATCAGTTTGTGTCTTATACTGAAAAAAGACTCCACTGGTACAAACTTTCAAAATTGATAATAAATTAATTAACTCCGCAATGTCTACCACTTGCATAATAGTATTAGAAATACAACTATTACTCGAAATATTATACAATTCATATATTGTTCTATACTAATACATTGGTTTTGCAAAGACAACGACCACAATGATTAAACAATGTACAAGATAAAGTATCATATTTTTTATTTGGCTCCTTAAGTATCCTCATTTATTCTCACATATGTATCAATTTGTGTCCATACTAAAAAGGAGGCTCTATTGTTGCAAACTTTGTTTTGAAAAATTTGTAACAATTTCCTAGATAACCACTCATTTGCTTGTGATACTCATTCCAGGTTATGCAAATACCTTATTTATGACCACAATATATTACATAACATTTCATTATTGAAGTCCCTACATGAAGAGAATATTTATACATAAGTGATAATACAACAAAGATAATCTACGTTCAAATGCAAGTGTTACAAAACATATAATTGTAAATCATAACATGGTGAAGTAAAATAAATCAACATTATACAAACACGATCAACATCTCACAAAAAAAAATCGAGAAGTATACATCAAGACATACAATCAGTCTTCATCATATACGTTTAGTAATATAGTCTCAAATTTTATAACAACATGGATTGCACAAACTTTAGAGGATATGACCCATCTACCCATTCATCTTTTTGTTCTCAAAATGGACCACCTATTCAATCCGCACTTCCTTGTCCATGCACTAGACAAAGGTTGCCACTTGAACCTCACCACAGTACAAAAATTTGTAAGCCCTTTAAAGCGTTGCCTTGGAGAATTCATGAGATTCTAGGGACATGACAGAAGGGATGAGGCTTGTCTTCCATACAACACCTTGGGCATCTTCAATTGCGATAGCTACATAGTTCATACTCTGTAGCAAAGTAACCCACATGATATCATCTTTGTGGATCTTGCGTTTGCCTCTCTTCTTAGTGGAGGAAGTGGATGATTGACCTCTATCCACTACATTGGCTCATGGTTATCCCAAGTTTGGTTCATTCTTATCGTCAATATCAATCGATGAGGATGAGCTTGGTAACACCGTAGTCCACTTCTCTACCAAATTCATGGAAGATGGATCTAGAAAAGGAACTCATTGTTTGATATTTACCACAAATTATCCTCAACTTCTCATATATAGGTATGGGGTGGTTGATATAAGGCTTGGCATCTTTATTTTCCTAGTGATAAAAACTCATAAACATAAAAAATAAACACAATGTATGATTTATAATGCCAAATTATGGTTACATACCTTTAGGTAGCTCTAGAGAGTCTCTATCTCCATTTTAATGACCTTTTTCACATCATCCCAACCGGTGCCACTAGTATCTTTAGCTTTTTTAATGATACCATGCCTCTTCCTAAGGGTTTGATAGTGGTTCTCAACATGATCTATAATATAATTCTCATTGAATTGTTTGTTGATTGCAGTAGCAGACACGATAAAAGCAACTTGCTTAAAGGTCTTGTCAATTCAATGTCTGCATTAGCTTATTTAACAAGAAAGTTAATCACAAACTCAAAGCACTTTAAAAATTGCTTGTTATTGGGAGCCCCTTCTTTTTTGCTTGGCTTGAGGTCCTTGTGTTTGTGCCCTGGATTGTACTGGAAAAGCATTGATTTAGCCATATCACAACTTTGGATATCAAGAAAATCTTTGTCAAAATGCTCCATATCCCTTATTATCAAATAGAAAATAATACGTTATAAAGCTATGACATAGCATAAAGCTTCAAGTACACATAGTAACATTGAGTTCATATCAAAATGCAACAATTTAATCCAATATAATACAAACAAGCGATATACTCATTCCGCATCTTCTCAACCAATACTGTTTAAGATAATTTTTGTCATAATCAAATTTGATCGAAATATGATTAAAATTAAAAATTATATGCTACTAAATTATAGCTCAAGTGTGGATCTCAATTAAATTTAAATCATGGTTAAATTTAACTGAAAATTTAGCTCAATTTGGACTTGAGTTCTTAAAAAATTTGGATCTAAACTAAAGTGAGCTAAGTGGACCAGATATTTGGACCGAAATTTGGTCCAAAATTCATCCAAAGTTTGGGCTAAAATGAAAAAAAAAATTATAAATAAGTTCTTAAATTAAATAAATTCTTACAAAAAATTTCTGACTAGATTTTCCTCACAAATAGATCCTTGGGATGAGATTTTAAGAAAAAATCTAATAAAATCCTGAAATTATAATTTGATCTTTATGAAATTTAGGGTTTGCGAATAAACTCTTTAAAAATTTCATATTTATGAATAAACCCTTAGAATTTTAATTTCTCGTGAATCTTTTTTTATAAATAAGTCCAAGTTTATTTAGAATGGACCTGAAAAGTTTCAAAACTTTATGAATAAGTCTTTTTATAAAAAATCCCTAAATTTTATAAAATTATAATTTGATAATTTTCTAAAAATATTTATAAATAGCACCTCTATAAATTTAATATCAAAAATGAGTATAATTTTCAAATCATTATTATCTACGGTCATAAAAACTCATCTATATATTTTCACAAATTTATCTAATCTTAAACAGACCATATCTATTTTATCTACAATCATATCTAGGATTCAAAATGTCAAATTAAAGAAATTGAAATTCAATCGAACTTCGTCTTTTGAACCTCTATGTAAACCCTATTACATATAAAGGAGAGGAGAGGAGATCAGAATAAAGGGAGATCAGAAAAAATGAAAATGAAGAATCCGAACAAGCTAAAAGCTAAGCACAAAGAGGCGAGTGCACTTAGTTTTCCCTATTCTGTTCTTTTGTTGCTTTCTTCCTGAAGGATCCTGGAGTGTCTCCTTCGCCGACTGGCTACTATCCACCTTCGTTCCTATGCTTCACCACCATCTCCTCCATGGATCAACCCCCTTGCCCTGCACTTTCACTAGCTTGCAGGCTGTCTCCACCTCGAACCGGGTGCCCCTCATCCAAATTCAGCAAGGAACTGATCGCCCTTACTCTCGCTGCCAAGAGCTCCCAATTCCAGGACCATTGACAGAGCTCCTCTTCTCTGCTTCGGCCAGAGCCTCTATCACCGGAACTCTTCCATGCCCGCGCCACCGCCAAAGTTCACCCAACCCCAACTAGTACCCGCACTGCCTCCTTGCTGGAGGCCGAGCCTCGTTGGAACCCTAGCCTTGCTGCTCGCCTTCGTGAGCTCCGCCCAACCTCCGCCCGTCCACAAGCCCCGCTGACCTCTATCTACACAAACTTTGCCTGGCCTTTACCTCCGTAAGCCCTATCGACCTCTGCCTTTGCGAGCTCTACCCGATCTGCACCCCATCACGCCAGCACGTATCGACTTGAGGCTCCATCGCCATAGCTATTAAGAAGCATTGGCCACTGGCTCGCCCTGCTGCCCTAGCTTTGTCGGCCAGTGCTCCCTGTCTTCTGTAGCACCCACATCATGCCTCCAAGATGCCATTACCCACTCTTGCATTGCCAGCCATGCCCCCCACTATGCTAGCCTGAGCTCCGTCCACCGTTCGTTAGAGTTTGTGACCAGATCCAGTCAGGAAGAACCCCGGGCTGCCATGGCCTGGTGAAGAGAAGGGTTCGGGGTTTTTAAGGAAGAAGAGGGAGGAAAGAAATAAATAAAGAAAGAAAGAAATATAAAGAAGGAGTTGTGGCTAAAAAAAAAAGGGAAAAATCCGCCAAAACAAAGGGGGGGAAAGGCAAATAAAGAAGAAAGAAGATTAATGCAAAAAAAAAAAAATTCACTTGTCTTAATTTTTTCATCATTACCATTAACATATGGTCAGCTTGTAGACTTGTTTGAAAGTTATTTTGAACTAAAGCCAATATGTGAACTCGCTAAATGCATATTTGAATTAAGATTAGTATGTGAGCTCGTCGAATGTCTATTTTAGGTAAGACTAGCCCATGGGCTCGTCGAATACTTATTCAAATTAAGATCATCTCATAAGCTTGCTGAATGTCTATTCGGACTAAGGTCAATTTATGAATTCGTTGATCATCTATTCAAATTAAGATTAACCCGTGGGCTCACTTATTGTCTACTCAAATTAAGGCTAGCTTATGAGCCACTGAACGTCAATTTGGACTAAGACTAGCTCACAAGCTCGCTGAACATCTATTCATATTAAGACCAGACCACAGGCTCGCTGACCATTTACTCGAATGAAGCCTATCTTGCAAGCTCACCGAACGTTTATTTGGAGTAAGACCAATTTGCAAACTCACCGACCGACTATTTAAACTAAGGTCATCTGACAGGCTCACTGATTACCTATTTGAATTAAGGCTAATTTGTGAGCTCACTGATCATCTATTCAGACAAAGATCAGCCTACGAGCTTATTGAATGTCTAAATCAAGGCCAGCTTGCGAGTCCGCCGAGAATCCAAATTGACTCAAGGTCAGTCTACTAGCTCATCTAAATTCATTATGATAGTCTGAGGGCTCTCAAAGTAAATTGATTAAAATGATTCAATCACATTGAACAAAAAAATATACTGGCTTAAATGAATCACTACATGGACTTAAGTCAATCAAGTTAATAGACTAAAACTCAAACTAAACTAAACCTAAATCTAAATTGAGTTAATCCATATCAAATCGGTTCAAACCTAGTCCCAATCAAGTTGAAATCAGGTCAATCTGAAATCAAATTAAATTTGAACTAAACTTTAATTAGGTCAAACCAAATTTGAATTAAATCTTCATTGGGTTGAACCAAGCTCAAACCAGAATCAAAACTAGGTAATGCCTGCAAAACAAAGTTAAACCTAAATTGACTTAAGCTTGCACCCAAGTTCATAAGGTTTAAACCCAAACCCATTAACAAGTTGAGCCTAGATCGAATACAAACTCATTAGGGTTGGATCTAAAATCTATTGAAGATCCATTAAGAGCCCATTAAGGGTTAAATCCAAAATCTATTAAGGACTCATCAAGAACCCATCAAGTGTCGGATCTAAGATTCATTAAAGATCTAATAAGAATCTATTAAGGGTTTGGATATAAAATTTATTAAGGATCTATTAAGAAATAGATAAGGGTATAACACAAGGTTGAGCCTGACTTGAATAAACTCAAATTAGGCTCAAATCAAAATTAAGTTATGAACATTAAACTGAATAAAATCAAACTTGATCTTAATTGAGTTTTGAATATCAAATCAAATCAAAACCAAACTTGAGTTTAAATCAAGTTCTAAATATTAAATTGAATCAAATTAGATTTAAATCAAACCAAGTCTAAACTTCAGATCAAATCAAACTAAATGTAGCCTCAAACTCACTTAGTTAGTTGGTCAAATACTGTGTTCAAACGAAGTCAGCTAATAACATGCTTAAAATTGTTATCTATATTTTGAGCGAAACCAACATATGTTCAAAAGTCATTGGTAACACATTAAATTTAATCGACAATATACCTAAGAAGCTATCGATTATCAAATCAAATATGACCATCAAAGAGCCAAGGTTGCTAGCTATTTTGAATCAAATTAAAAGTAGACTTGAACTCGCTTAGTCAGTCAGCCAGACACCTTATTCAAAGAAAGTTATTATTATCCTTTGTAGTTTTGATAATGATCAAGTCATGCATGTGATGATTTCTTGAGCATGTATAGTTTGTAGCCAACCCAAGTTTGAAATGAAGATCAAACCTGTTCAGAAGTCTCAAGCATGGATGGACATGAGGAAAATATTGAAGATGAGATGTGACGCTAAATCAATTAATAAAACTTACAGAATTGTAGATGGTTTGAAGATTGCTCAAAAATTCAGATCGACTAGGTTTAGATTTTTATTTATTTTAGTCATGTCGAAGATTTGCTTTAAGATTTATAATTTAGAGTTGGATTATCACATGGAATTCAATAGCATGCTCTTAACAAAGTTTGCCAGATTGAATTAGATGCTTCATTTATACAAGACATTTGATAGGTACAAAAGAAGTAGCTTTCCATTTTATATTGGACGTCTAATAAAAGAGAAAAATGCCTATCTTCTGTGCTTTGTCAGACATTTGTTTCAAACTAAATTTTCCTGATGATGACTAGTTTTTCGACCATTGGAATGAACCAAATGGTGAGATCTCACTCCCAATGACTTATTTCAACCCATAAAGTATATATAGGTATGGTTGTATTTTTATTACCAAGTTTTACAACTTTATTTATCATTAGAAAAGAGATCAAAGCCCCCTAAACCTACTAGCCTAAGAAATACTCTAAATCTTCAAATCTTAAAGCAAATTCTCATAGCTCTTATCCCCTCTTTGGGAGATTTTGTAGTGAACTTCAAATGTATCATCTTTTATACTTTTTCACTTATAAATACTCCTAGATATTATGAGTGTGAGTATACAAAAGTTTCAATGTGTAGTAGATTTTCTTGGTAGGAGAAAGATCAATTACATGGACGTGACTTCACCCTAAGAAAATAACGAGGTTGGCTTCACTCAAAGGAAGCAATACTCTGATTTGGAGTATGATATAAAGGCTTGGCTTCTTTTCAAAAAGTGACATCACTATTGAAGTGATCTAAGTCCTCAAAAGTGAGATAGAGATTATAGAGTACGAGTGGTTGATCTCCAAACCACGTAAAAATCACGATGGATTTTTTTATATTGCTTTACATTTTGGCACTTGTGCTCTGATTGAATTTTGATTGAAATTGCTTGAATTGATAAGTAATTTTCTTAGTGAATTATATTAGGATTTGATCTTCTTTGTAATCATATTTTGTAATTCATAATCTCTTTTCTTCCCTCCTCAAAGGTTACCATATTGGTTAACAGTTATTGTCAATATCTAATTGGCTAATGAAAATACTTTAAATTATAAAGTTATGGCTAATGCCTTATTGACTAATGAAAATACTTCAAATAATATAATCAAACTAATGTAGGCTTAAACTCATTTAGTCGGCCAGCCAGGTGTTTTGTTTAAAGGAAGTTCTCATCAAATACCTTGTCTAATGAAAACACTTCAAACCATGGAAATCAAACCAAAGACAATTTTGAACTCGCTTAGTTAGTTAGTCAAGCAAGTTATTCAAATGAAGTTATCGCCAACATCTCATTGGCTGTAGAAATCTTTTAAACTAAAAGAAGTCATTACTAGTGTCTTATTAGCTAATGAAAAAACTTTAAACCATGCAAATCGAACTAAGGTAGAGTTGAACTCGCTTAATTAATTAGTCACAATGCCTTATTTAAATGAAGTTATTATCAATTCCTTATTGGCTAATAGTAATACTTCAAATCAAAGAAATTATCACTTATGCCTTATTGGCTAATAGAAACACTTCAAATCAATTGACATTATTACAAATATCTCATTGGCTAATAAAAATACTTTAAATCAAAGAAAGTTATTACTAACGCCTTATTAGCTAATGAAAATACTTCAAACTCATGAAGTTATCACCTACGCTTTATTTATTAATGAAAATACTTCAAACCATGTAAATCGATCTAAGGTAGGCTTAAACTCGTTTGATCAGTTAGCCATAATGCTATGTTCAAATGAAGTTATGGCTAATGCCTTATTAATTTATGAAAATACTTTAAATCAATAAAGTTACCACCAATGCTTTATTGGCTAATGAAAATACTTTAAAATTTATAAAGTTATCGCCAATGCCTTATTAGCTAATGAAAATATTTCAAACTTTAAAATTATCATCCATACTTTATTGGCTAATAGAAATACTTCAAATCATAAAGTTATCAGCAATGCACCAAACTAATGAAAATACTTCAAACCAAATAAAGTTATCGTTAGTGCCTCATCAGCTAACGGAAATACTTCAAGTTGAATGAATTTATCACCATTGCTTACAAGCTAATAAAAATACTTTAAACTAATGAAAGTTATTTCCAATGCTACCAGGCTAATGAAAACTCTTCAACTAGAAGATGTTATTACCAATGCTCAGGTTATTTGAGATACCTTAAACTCCCCATTTGCCTTTCATGTCGTGTCAAACAATGCCACCAAAATAAATTACCAACATATGCTGAGGATCAAGTCAGACCCATTTGAGCCAAATTTTACTCGGTCTGGCACACAAGAGCAGGGCAAGAGTAAGCATCAAGCTCTTCCCATTTTCTTCCTTATTTCATGCCATTTATAAACTTAAATTTTTTAAATTATAAAGTAAGGACATGTCCTTCCTTAAGCTATATATCCTTTCTTTTATACCAAACAAATTATTTTTTTTATGTCTCTATTTTATTAGATAGATTTTTTGTTTTAGAAGATTCCTAATAATTGTCATGGTAATTAACAATAAAATTTGTGTTTGTTGAAAGGCATGTTCCAACAATGCATGATTAATTATCACACATTTGATTTGTTGTTTTGAGAGTGTTTATTGGGTTTTCGCTATCCCAAGTGGTCAATTTTGATTCTACACATACATCTCTTATCTTTACCCACTATCTAGTCTCTTCCTTTTGTACTCTTTATGTAGAACCCAACACCATGAGATCCTATTCATAGTCCTCCAATGATTTGTTCAACAATGTGCCCAAAAGATCAACAATGATGATATAGTTGTGAATGACACAACCCACAAGCACCATGTCAATTGGATTTTCAAAGAAACATGTGGCCCTGTCTTGAGAATCATTAAGTATCTTTTAAGAATGTCAAAAGTCCTCTCTATCATGGTCTCAGTAATAAATGCTCAAATAACTCTTTTAAATTTTGTAGAGCTCTACTAGCATGCTCCTTAAGATGATACTGTACACCATGATAAGGAGTAATAGATTTTATTATTATGGTGTCAGACACCTACAAGATAATATTCACCTATGGAGTTTGTGGAAAATATTGTGAGTAAACTATTAGTTATACACTGAAATAATTTTCACTGACTAATACTATAATAATTTTGGGTATTCCTAATATCTTTTTTGCGGTGGCTATGAAACGCCAGAAATTACTAATATTTATTGACAAACACTATAGTGTTTGGTTCAATTCTAGACCCCGGATCAAAGGAACTCGATGATTTCCGGCTTTCCTAGATTCCAAATTTGAATTCCTTATTTTTTCATGTCGAAGATGCCAATTTTGGGAGAAAAGCGAAGGGTCCTACATCCAAATCTCTGTCTGAATTCCTCAAGAGGAATTGCAGCTTTTTCCTTAGAAAGCTATTTTTCTGCCCTCATCTTCCCAAGCCTTCAATTGTTTGGATCTCCCCATGCTTGATTTGTGTTTTCTGAGCTTGATCTGTGCCTTTCATGCTTGATCTATGCCTGCCAGTCCAAGCTCATCTCTGGCTCCATGTGCTGTTGGTCCAAGCTCGTTTGCTGGTCTAAGCTCATCTGCTGCCTTGTGCGAGTTTCCTCTTTGTCTGACTTGTACCACTATAACTTCTTCTTCTCGACCCCATCAACCAAATCTGAGATATATATTCATAGATCTGATGACTGGCAACTAGATCCGACGTGATCTAGTTCCCGACTAGATATTCTTTTGGTTTCTTTGTCTAGTTTTTGTTTTGTTAAACACCTCTTTATGAGTATCCACTTCCCATCTTCTCCTTTCATTTTTGCCTTGCTTCCAACTACTTGAATCAAAACACTGCTGCAAGACTCAAACATTGAAATTATTGATTCCATTTATGTTGTGGATTCAAAAAAGCTGTTCAGAAATCTCATATTGCAATCTTTGCTTCTCTGTTGTGAGAAAATAGAGATAAAGAAAACATATGCTCTCTTGATTTGATGACACAAGATGTCAATTTGCATGGACTGTGGCTTATGTCTCAAAACATCCACCTATGGTTAGCATATTGTCGGAATTATCTTTCTTAATGAAGCATATTAGTGGATAACTGCAGTGCCTTTGGGTTGTCCCAGAACATGCGTGTGTGTGTTTGTGAAAAGTTTTTATTTCTTTTTAATAAAAATCACATGTATTATTGGTTATCACCTCAATGCCTTCTATAATTATTGAGATTGGATATCTAGTGACTGAGCTATTTACTTTAAAAATGATGATGATGCTAAAGAATTATCCTGTTTTATATCTTCATATTGTTGAGGTATTTTAGAGTCCTTTTTTTTAGCATTATTATTTTGAAGCTTTTTTTTTTTTGCATGAGGACATATTCTTGTTTGTTTGGGGATTACAAATTAAACCCTACTGAGATTTTTGTGTAAGGCCAAAATTGACCTCAACAGGCCAACAAATAAAAATCCTACTATAGAGACAGACTCGCGAGATCCCATCATTTTAGTTAGTTACAATTTAATTTTATAACCCACTATTTTTAGGCCTTTTTAAAAAATTTATCAATTTTGTACATTAATTTCATATATTTAATATTAAAATTATTATACTTTCATAATTAGTTTTAAAATCTTTTTAAAAAAGTATGTAATTTCCTTTATTAAAAATTATTTTACAAGATAATAATAATATTATATTAAATAATATAATTACATAATCCTTCATTTGTGCATTTAATTTGAAATTTTTATTATTTTTTAAAATTAATTTACTATTTTGTATATTAAAATTATTATATTTTTGCATAATTTATATATAAATTATTTTTTCTTACACAATATACTAATTCTCAATTTCTACTCCAACCAAACACAAGAATTTGATAAATTTAATGGAAGTGATTAATTTCATTTGGCAACTAAACAACAGAATTCCAGAATTTATAAATTGACCAAATCCTAATTTCATTCAAAAAATACTCATCCAACCATCTGAATTATTTAATTCTTCTAATGCTTTTAATTCCTTAGAATTGCTCAATTCTCTCGATTCCACAATTTTAAATTCGAAATTGATCCAAATACTACCTAAATTCCTCTTGTTTGTTTGGGGTGTATGTGAATTTCAGGGTAAAAATTTTACCTTGTTGTTCACCTATTTGGTGATTACCTATGATTTGGAGATAATGTCAAATCATCCACTTTGGGTGAATTGGATTTCCATGTCATGTGACTTGCATGTGATGTAAAAGGTAAAAAGCTTTGCAAAAGGCCCTCCAAAATTTATAATGTTTATAATTTAGTTCAATTATATATAATTGTTTAAAATCTTGTCAAATT
This sequence comes from Trichopus zeylanicus subsp. travancoricus, assembly GCA_005019695.1. Taxonomy (NCBI): domain Eukaryota; kingdom Viridiplantae; phylum Streptophyta; class Magnoliopsida; order Dioscoreales; family Dioscoreaceae; genus Trichopus; species Trichopus zeylanicus. The sequence continues at coordinate 42,615 of RXID01015582.1, read as the reverse complement.
ATATCTCTTCTCCAAACTTAAAAAATTATATATAACTCATGAAATTTTTTAAATTGCATATTTCTTCTCCAAACTTATAAAATTATATATAATTCATTGAAGTCTTACCAAATTATGTATTTCTCCTTGAAATTAAAAATTACATATTTTTCTTAATTATTGGGTATATTATAAATCTCGGGTGTAAAATTATTGTTAGGATCAGAAATATTTAAAAAAATATAGTGTTTAATATCATTTAGATTAAAGTAAAAAAAGAAAAAATTATCTCTGACTTAACTAGAGTGTGCGTAATGAAGAACACAACAAAAAATAAACTCTAAATTTGATTCATACATGCCCTAGATTTGATCCAAATTTTGCCCTAGTTCTAGTTTAGATTAGGACGAAATAGGTTTAAATTGAGTTAGAAATAAAATTATTATTTTACATCTCAGGTTAAAATTTAACTTAATATAAATTTTCAACTAAATCAAAGAGTTTTTTATAATATGGTAAAATCTCATTTAATTTAATCAAGAGTATTTTTTAGTTTTTTACTTCAATGTAAACAATGTCAAATGATACATTCTCTGAATATTTTCATTTTAATTATAAACTAAACTTGATGAGGTTTTTACAACATACTCAATAATAAAAAAAATTATATTTTTTTAATTTTGGAAGAAAAATATGTAATTTGGTAAGGTTTCAAGTAGTTATATATAATTTCTTAAGTTTGGAGGAAATATATATAATTTTGGAATATTCCAAGGAATTATATGTAATTTTTAAATTTGAAGAAAAAATATATAATTTAACATGATTTTAAGGAGTTATGTGTAATTTACCCTTATAATTCATATATTTTTGCAGAAAGATCCCACAAACTTCATAGCATTGACCTTTTTACCATATGCTTTTACAAAAAGCCCATGAATTTTATAGAATTATTTTTTAGTATATTTTTGTAAATGCCCTCATGAGTTTCGTATTATTTATTTTTCATCTTTCAAGTTCAGACAATGATAATTGATCCAATAGAACAGTAATCTAAGATAAAAAATTATTAATGGATTGACTTAATTTTTGGTGCATGCGGTTAATATTACCATAAAATTGAAACTAATGAATAACATTCGTAGTAGAGTAGCACTTAGTAAGTAAATGTCAAACTTCTTTTGCAGTCTCTAAATGCTCAAATTGAATATAATGGATGGAACACAATTATTACAGAACCAAGTAATAATTTGATAATTTTTACTATCGCATTTTTTAATTATCACATCATAATTGAATGTTTATTTATTTTTTAGTTTTGACTAGTTTAGCCTTATCACCATTGACATAGCACCATAATTTTCGGCCTTTAACAAAATCTAATATCTCTTGGGTCCAAATAATATAGTTTGTACTATTAAGGATGGTTCTAATAAGTTGCAAAACCTCCCATTTCTCCATTGAACAAAGAGCAAGAGTAATAATATTAAGAAATAAAGAAGAACCTAAATATGGAGTTAAAATTGGTCCAAGGTAACATCAAAAAATAAATTCTTCAAGCTGAAAAATCTTTAAAATTAGTTTGAACTTGAAAAAATCCAAGTAGAAAATAGTGAGCCGCCTGACCAAGTTGATGAAATCAATTTGGTCAAACAAGTAACATGGTAGTACATGGAGACTCCAGTTGCCGTAAAACTTTTCGACAAGATCCCTAATGCTTGGGGTTTGATTTCTATGAAGTTTTGGTTTAAAGAAAATTTACATAGATGATTATATAGTTAAAACAGTCAAGAATCAAAAGCAAAAATATAAAATCAAATAATGATACAATAAATCTCAAAATAAAGAACAGAGCAAGACTCTGATACCATGTTGAGAGAAGAGAAAGAAACTTTATATTTTTTATATATTTTTTACATTCTACAAGTCTTATTTATACAAATATAAAAGATCTAAGAATAGAAATAAGAGCTAAGAATAGAAATACATTTAGAAAATCAATTATATAAATAAAATTAAATTAAATCCCTATAATTAAGCATCAGCAATATTCTAACAAAAATAATTAGAATACCATTCTCAAAAACCTCCAAAGTTTTATCTATGATCTCCACTGGGGATGCATCCTTGACTTATACTAGCTTCTCAAAATTAATCTATCTCCTTCTCCACCCATTTCTCCTCCACAACCACATCATGAGTTGTTGTCGAAACCATCAAATTTGACCTCCTTCTAAACTCTGCCTCCTAGATTGATCTCGTCGATAACCAGCACCGAGATGCAAAGCATCTTGGAATTCTGCCATTTGCTTCTTGAAATTGACCTTCTCCTCCACCCTCCTCTACTCCACAACCTCATTGCACCACTGTCACCGCTGTCAAAACCACCAAATCTTTCCTTCTTTCTAGCTCCACCACAACAAACATCCATTGCTAAAATAGGATACTAATACTTGACTATCTTATTGCAAGCTAGTCTGCCAATCTGTTGGTGTCACAGAGAATTTTGGCTGGGAAAACTTTCCAAATCTAACAAACTTAGAGGGGGGTAATAGTGGCATTTCACATATGAAACTAGGTCAAAAGGAGGGCTAATATGAAATACAAACTATGAGAGGTGTTGAACAGGAAAAAACTATTTTCAGGGGTTGATTCAGAGCAAGTGTTAAGGGTTAGGTTCACCAGTTTGAGTCACTTGATCGGTTCTCTTGACTCGGCACGTCCAAGCAAACCAACCCAACCCACCAACAAGCCTGCCGCATGCTAGGCCTAGCAGTGGCCAATGTGCAATCTAGAATAGGGAGCAACCGCCTCGGAAAGTAATCCAAGCAAATCAGGCATCTTCCTCTCATGTGACAGCTTGACCAAAAGACTATGGGTGTCAATTAGCACATACATTGAAAGTAGCTCAAGCTCCATTCATGTCTAAATCGAATTTAACTCGACTCATTTTGTCTTGTTTGGTAACAAGCTGAGCTTGAATTAGACTTGATTCGCTCGATTTTAGTTCAAGAGTTTTTTTTAATATATAAAAATATAATTTTATAAATATATTTTATAACATATAATACATAATATATATTTAATTATTTAATTATGATGTTGTAGTTGATAAAAATATTTTATATTTGGATGTTATTCTATTAGCATAATTTCTTCAATATCTATATTTTAAAATTATATATATCATTAGCATTACCAATAAATTTTTTAGGTTCAATTTTTTTAGTATAAATTTATGAATTATAATTTATGTTGTTGTATTGATTTTTTTAAATTTTTTTACAATTTTTAAATTATTTTAACTTAAATTAATTTTAAAATCATAAAAAATATAATTTATGCAAAAAAAGCCAAGCTGGGCCGGCTTGAGCTCATTAATTTTGGAGCTAAGATCGGCTCAATTCGTTTACACCCTTACATTAGTCAATAGGGAAGAAAGAATCACCTATTATAATCCTTTTGCCCGAAATTTGAGATTGCTTCCTCTGATCAATCCTGAATCATGATCAAAATCTGCATTTTCTCTTTAAACAAGCTCTGAACTCCTTGAGCCTTTCAAATTTATTAAATTGACTTAAATATTGGAGTGAAATCCAAAGAGTCTCTTTCCGATCAGCTTGCAGGGTCAAAAGAGCGCCAGAGCCAAACCCATTCACGTTGCATGCATCTCGTGGATCAAAAGAAGTTAACGCTAAAGGACCCATGCCAAAATATTCTTCTCTTCGAGGTCATTCTTGATTGAGCAGCAATACATGCACTCCAACATGCCACATGTTGGTCTCCCCGTTCTTTGCCAAGCCCCATCGGGATGGGAACCACATAAACAATTGATACATCAAGATCACTGCTTCCTAATGGCTGAGCGCGGGTCTTCCGGATGGTGTTATAGACATAGGCTCTTAGCTTTTTGTTGGACATTATAGTGATAGTTGACTTTCTCACTCCTTCAATAAGAGGCAGCGTAACTACACCTTCGGTCTAGATCACGTCATGATCTGTAAACCCACCAGCACGGTGACTATTGGCTTCAGGTTGGAGCACGACACAATCATCCGAGTGAATGCACTCACGTACATAACATTAATTGCGCTTTTAAGTATCAATCATGATTTGCAGAGCTATTAAGATTATTAAGATGACTAATACATCATTATATATGGTGTAACAACTTTGTCGAGCTTGCTGGCTGAATATGATTTTTTTTTTCTTCTGAGGTTTCCTAACAAATTAGATTAACACATCCCATTAAAGGAAGGTCCTGCCATAATGATAAATCCTCTTCTCTGCGAAGGATGACATACACCGCGTGCTTGCTAAGCACTAGCTCACTCCTTGCTCGGCCTCGCGGGGGATGGCACCACTTGCTTGGTCCATGATGCCCTACTGCATAAGATATGTGGAAGTGTGTTGAATCCCAAAGGGAACCTTTCCAAACTGAGGCATTCTGTTGAATGAAGGACGAGCACAAGGGAGAGGGACCTTCAGCCAAATTGTTGATGTCGCAAATAGTTAGATGTTGCACCATCAAAAATTGTCTTGTATCCTCCGGGCTTGGTTTTGCTCGACTCAACAAATCCCTCTGGTTGGTGGTGTCTCACATCCAACTTGCAATTGCCCAGGGAGATTGTCCCCCTGATTCTCCTCCAACACTCAAAGAGTAAAAATAGAGAGGGATTTAGAGTAATTAGAGTTGAGTTAAGCCAATTTCAGTGTAGCTCAATAGTGTTTGGCATACCTTTACGCTTCGGTTGGTAACCTTCTATTTCATTTGGCCAAGGAAGTCCCAGTGAGCAATTGAGGCTGATTGCCGAGATCAGTGTTGACTTTAGAGGCCAAGATGGCAACCGGTGATCTTGATTCCTTCCAAGCTGGCTCCTAGTGGGGGTTGTCTCCTTCCCCTTTGGAACGATGCTACCTTGCTCGAGGATGACTCATATTTGAGCCCCAGGTAGGTTGACTCCTTCCTCTTTAAGACTATTCTACCTTGCTTAAGAGCGCTTTTCTGTTTGGGCCCTGTGCGGGCTGCTTTTTGTGAGCCATGCTGGGTTGGGCTACGGCTTGGCCTCAAGAGAGATGTCGTGGCTACTAGCTTGGATTTAGTGGGATCTAACCGAATCAGTTAAATAGGCATGTGGCTACTAGCTTGGATTTAGTGGGATCTAACCCCATCAGTTAAATAGGCAAGCGGTGGCGACGAGATTGCGGGGGGGGCGGGGGGGAGGGAGGGCCGATGACGCCAATGGTTGGAATTTGGGAGAGGCAATTCACCATTTGCCTTTTCCCTAAGACAAAATCATTTATTGGCATAAATCTCAAAAGTGAATATTGGAAACAAAATGTGAGCAAATGACTTCGGTGGGACCTGTCACAATTCTCATAAGAAATTATGGGGACTTTAAATTAAAAAAATGAGCATGAATTGATCAAAAATTTATAAAATTTAAAGGATTATCAAAATGTGAGCAAATAAGAATTTTTGAAGGAACACATAATACTCGAATAAACTTATTTAAAGAAAGTGGATTATTTTTACCATATCAACATTTGATATGAAAAAAGACACATAATTAGGGTTTAAAAAAATGGTTGTTCTGTGTTGTTGTATCATTAGATTGGATGACAATGAATTAAGGAAGAGCTTAAATTTTTTGAACCCCAATTTGAATTTTTTTTGCCATATCAATATGATATATTGGGCAAAAGTAGTCCATTTGACCTCTTTGAATAGCCCTATTTTGATGTTTCATACCTCCTAGAACATTTGAAGGAGACTCCTTTGGGCCCCGCAACATATGTTACTATTATCTCTTCTTCTATTCTTGTGAATGGAACCATAGATTATTGGATTATGTCAACGCACAAAATTCATCAAAGAGATTTACTTTCTCAAAACCATTCTCTTTTTAACAGCCAACTGCTTATAAACTTCCTTAATAAATAATTTGATAGATAAAAATTAACTTAAAAAAAGAATGAATTAGGTTTTATAAAAATAATAAATACTTTTTGCGATTTGAAATTTAATTCATAAATCAGTTCAAAAAAATCACAAGTCCACAAATAAAAAATCAAACCATGCTTACTCATTGCTTTGATCTTAAGAAGTGAACTCTCCTACTAGAATTATTGTTTCATAGGTAAAGCCACTTTCTTATAACTTCGCTTTTAACTTAGTGAATGAACACTCTAATATGGAGACTTTATGCTTTTACACTCTTAACAACCTAAAAGTATTTACAATTGTCAGAAAAATGAAAATTTTCACTTATGTCTCACTATAAAATCTCTTAAAGGAATACAAGGGCATTTGAAGATTTGAAATTTGAAAAGAAAAAGTTAGAGCACTTGGAGGATAGTACGCTAGTGAAAATCTATGTTCTCAGACAAAGATTACTCAAGATGTACAAAAAATTTTATAGAGAACAAACCCTAAGTCTTTAAATACCTATTGGGTAGAAAACTAGCCATTATTTATTGTTTTTTTATTGTGTTTGGGTGTTTAGACTATGAGGATCAGACATTCGAATCACTCCAACGGTAAAATGTTACTAGCCCTTATAACTAATGTCATGAGATTGGACATCTGCTGAAAACATTTGGGCTCCTAATCAAGCCAAGTTTGAGCATCCAATCCAAGAATAGGAAGCCTGAATTATGAACATGAAAATCCAAATGTTACAGCTTCTGAACTTTGGACATACAAACCTAAGATTCGGAAGTTTGAAGTTGTCAGTAATCCCCATAATTTTTTTAATGTGTCTGGACATCTGAACCCTAAAGTTTGGACACCCAATAGAAAAACCTCAACTAGTTTAGTGTAATTTTAGTTCTTATTTGACATCAACTCATAACTGAATTTGAATAAAAGTAATAGACTAATAAATGTATTTCAAAATTATTTTGAGTGTTAACCAAGACTCTGAACTAAAAATTCAAATATATAAATTTTTGACTCAACTGAAATGAAAATAAAAATTCTAAACCTAGTGAACTGATTTGATCTCTTGAGCTTTCTTCAAGTCATTTTCAAATCTTCAAGTCTCATCTATTGATCTACCATTACACTCATCTTCAAGACTATCTTCAAGTTTATTTATACTTAAAATTTTCAAACGGTTTTGATTTTCATTTCAAGTTTAGTTTAGCTATTAGCTACACATGTCAAGATATGATAAAATACAAAATTTATTTGTTATCAAAACTACAAAGAGCAACAAAATTGGATCTAAATGATATTGATGGCATGATTATGGACTCATCTAGACCTTGTTTAATGAATAATTGACTTGGGATGATATTGATGGTATGGTTGTGGAATCATCTAGAACTCGGCTATGCCACCTGGCCTATGCAGATGACTTTCTTCTTTTTATTAAAGCCAACACATTAGATATGGTGGCCGTTAGGGCTGCCAACTCTTGTTTCGAGTCAAGGGTAAACCTTTATTATATGTTAAATTGTTTCTACTCTAACCATGTTTGGTACTCTAGTTTTGGACGTCCCTTGACTATGGGTTTTATTCAAACCTTTGATTATCAACATCTAGTTTTCAAACTTCATCATAAAATTCAAAGATAGCTTATGACACCCTACCTTGGGATGCAAACTTGACTTTTGTATAATATGTGGTACAAGTTGTGTGTATCTACTTTATGGGACTGATTGGATTTCTAGGTGGGTAGGTAACCATTGTGGTCATCTTCTTAGGGGCTTGTTATGGAGTAAGGGCAACGATAATATTGTGCCCACTTATTGTAGCCTAATATGACAACTTAAAGGATGTGTGAATTAGATTTATAATATAAATTGACAATTTAAAGCAAAACCCCAAAATTCCTAATCTAATCTTCTAAATCCACTCAATTAAGTACAAATCCAAAGCTAATAAAACTCAATTGTTCCATATCACAAAGAATCCACATTCAATCATAAGTAATTGCAACTCAAAAGGAAAAAAGGATAGAGAAGTGTATAACAAGATTTATGAGATTTGGCAACCAATAATGCCTACTGTATGTCACTTGTCCCGATCTTGTGGACTTTCAAATAGTGCACTAATATAGTGCTTTTTGAGGTGAAACAATACCTTCACATCAACTCATAAGTTGCAAGTGTTGCTTCTTTTAGGTGAAGTCAAGTCCGTATAAGTCTTCCATATGTTCAACATGGTTGGAAGGTTTGCAACCAAAATGAAGAACAAATACAAGAAAATTTTCACTAAAACTTATTTCTCAAGATTAAAGTTAAGGGCAATTGTGATTTGAAAGTTAGACACTTAGAACAAGTTAATGAGGGACTTGAGGCTAAATCAAGGCTATGATTCTCAAGAAAAATGTGAAATATTGTTTTGGAACATTTTAAAGTCCTATTTATAGCCTTGAAACAAAATCCAATTGTTTCTCTTCTTCTTTAGCATATCACTAGGAAGATTGTCTAGCCTGTCCACAGTCCAATAAGATCTTCCAACAACTCCAATGGTCAAAAAACTGACCATTAAAAGCCATATTCCCATTGTCTAGCAAATCATGGGCTAGTTAAACTCTATAGTCTGTACAAGATGTGCTTTAGGAACTAGACAACTAGTTTGACAAAAAAAAGTTAATCAAACCAAACAATCAATTTCTTAAAATTAATTGTTCAGTGTTTTAGATTTTACTATCCATAAAATCTAAAACCCTAGATTGGCCACCACTTTGATTAGAGTGGTTTAACTTGGAAACACCTAAAAGTTGATTAGTGAAGATTATGTGTTCCTTGTTAAAAAAACTAAATCAAAATGATCCATTCTAAGTTATCAAAGACAAATCTCGATTCCACTTACAAAAAAGAAATATGAAATTCTAAACTTATTTGAATGATGTTTGATTTGAAATTTCTGCTCCACTAATCTTCATAACCTTCAAGTTATCTAAGCCATCATCAATTTCATCTTCAAGTCATCATCATTCCTTCTTTTCCAAGTCATCATTTCCATATAATTAATCTTCAAGTTTTGCCATCAAGATTTTAACTTTTGTTTGCTTGGATGAATCGTGGCTATACTTGAGGATAACCATAATGCAATAAACTTATTAAAAACTAGTGTGATTATTAGCAAAGTCCAAAGGGCAACACTTATGACTTGGTAGATAGTTACTTCACCAAAAGAGGCTATTCCATGCCACTCTATTATCAAGCACTGACAATGAAGAAGGGCTATCATCTTATCTAATTTTTTCCTTTCACTCTAGGCTATCTACATGGCATAGGTGTGTCATCATTAGGAAGGCAACAAGGTTTCTAGGAGGTTCTTTTTTCCTTTTTCGTTTAGAATTTTTATTTAGATTTATGAAGAGGTGTTTTATAAAGGGTGCTATATGAAATCTCACTTCTTTATAATTAGAAATGATATAGGTGCCATATATATCGATATAGGTGCTATATGCATCTTTATGAAAAGGTGTTATATGGAGATAATTAGAATGATCTTTGATGGTTTGAGCAAATTATTAATCTTTAATGAGGTGAGGTATCGATTCAGGTTCAACTTGATTTTAGTTTGACTTATGGGTTTGATTTGACCCATTTAGCTTTCAGTTTGAACTTGACTTAACCCAATTAGGGTTTAATTTGAGCTTAGTTCAACCTAAATTGGGTTTAATTTTGACTTGACTTGATTTTAAATTAATTTGATTTGAACCCGACTAGGGGTGGTTTTGAGTTGATTTAGTTTAACTTAACTCAATAATCTTATGTCCAATCCAATTTGAGTTTTAACCTATCTATTTGATCAATTTATGTCCATTTGATGGTTCATCTGAGTCAATTTGATTTTGCTTATTTGTTCTAACTAAGTCTAATGTGATTGAACCACTTTATGTTAATTAATTTGATTTAAGAGCTTTGAGTTATCATGACAACTACGGGTGAGCCTATAGGTCAACTTTAGATATGCAAGCCCAAGGGATGGGTTAGATGAGCAATTCCAAAGCAGGCTTAGAGATGCAAGTCCGAAGGTTGGCTTAGAGTTGCAAGCCTAAAGGCTGGCTTGAGTGTGAGCCCAAAGGCTTGTTGAATGTGAGCTTGATGTCTGAGTGCAAGCTCAGAGGGAAGTTGAGTCTGAGCTTGATGGCTAGCTTGACTACAAACCTAAAAGCTAGCTGAATGCGAGCCTGAATGTTGACTAGATGTGATCTCAAAGGCTTATTGAGTGTGACCCTGAAAGGTGATAGAGTGCAAGCCCGAAGGCTAGCTTGAATGCAAACTCAAAAGCTGACTGAGTATGAGCCTGAAAGCGGACTTAATGCAAGCTCAAAGACTAGATTGGATGCAGGTCTGCAGGCTGATTGAGAGTGCGAACTTGATGGCTAGCTAAGTGCGAGCTCGAAGGCTAGTTTGGATGCAAGTTCAAAGGCTGGCTGAATGTGAGCATGAAGGATGACTGAGTGTGAACTTGAAGGCTAGCTAGATATGAACTAGAAGGATGATTGAATGCTAGCCTAAAGGCTTGCTGATTGCGAGTCCGAAAGATGGCTGGATGTGAGCCTGAAGGCTAACTAAGTGCAAGCTCAAAGGCTAGTTTGAATGGGAGCTTGAAGGCTAGCTTGAATACGAACTTGAAGGTTAGCTGAGTGTAAACTCAAAAGCTAGATTGAGTGTGAGCCTAAAGGCTAACTAAATGTGAGCCTGAAGGCTGGCTTGGATGCGAGCCTAAAGGCTGGCTAGATGCAAGTCTGAAACTTGACTAAATGCAAGATTGAAGCTTAGCTAAATACGAGCCTGAAGACTGGCTTGAATATGAGTATAAAGGCTAACTGAGTGCAAGACTGAAGACTAATTGAGTGTAGCAAAGCCATGGGTCACTACGGTGGTGATGACATGAAAATCAAGACAAGAGAACCCTACTAATTGAATCCTTCTTTTTTTTGCCAACAATTTTTTGCTTTTATTTTTCTATTTCCGTTCTTCTTCTTCTTCAATGCCCTCCTTCTTCCTTGGGTTTCTCCTTTATTGGCCGGGCCACGGTGGCCTGGGCTTCCTTTTAGCCGAATCTAACCTTCCACTCAATGGTGAGCACAAGGTTAAGGACTGGACCCCATCTCCCACTCCTTCATAGCTAGATTTAGTCAAAATGGCTAGATCTACTCCTTCTTTTGGCGAGATGGCAACAAAGGTCGATGATGGGAGCTCATCAATGTGGACCATGTTGGACCCAGAGATGGTGGTTTACGTGGCTAGTGGATAGCGGGATCTAGCCTATGGCCATAAAGAGTGGCGAGAGCTTGTTATGGCTAGCAGTGATCATTGGACATAGTATGGAAGCAAAATGATGATGGTAGGCTCTGATGGTAGTGGTTCCCCCTTCTTCTTTTGATTTGGAGCCAAATCTAGCCAAATTTTGGCCAAATCTGGCCTTCTCTAGTGGCAAATGGCTATGGAGGGTATCAGGTAGGCTAGCTGGTGACCAAGCGGGGTTCGGAGGTGGACAGCAAAGGCAGAGGCTAGCAGATTCAGGAATAGTCATTTAGGAAGAGTTAACGCCAATGCAGGCTAGGGCAGCGGTAAAGCGACTTAGGGCATGACTGGAGCAAACGTGCATGAGGCAACAGTGGCTAGCAGAGCATGGTGGCCAAAGCCTGGGTATGAGTGGCAAGATTGGAGAGAGATCAAAACAACCCTTTGTAGGAGGTATTACTCAATCTGGAGATGTTACCCTGGTCATCTTTATTTGTGCTAACACCTAGCGCGGAGGTCCGATTGGAGCAAGTTATAGCCCCGTATAGGCACAGTGTTGGGCCAATGGTTGATGCCATGGGAGCTCGAGTTGTGGTCCAACAAGGAAGTGTGGAAGCAGAAAAGCAGGGAGGAGACTATAATATATCAAAGAAGCAAAAAAAAAAAAAAGTTGAGTAGATAATGCTAACCTTGCTTTCTTCATTGAAACTTGCTTCCTTTTTTCTCCTATGTTAATTCTCTAACCTCTCTCCATTTTAATCCTCTTGCTCTCTATGTTTTTGTAGGTTTTCCATCAACTTATAGGCTCAGGAAGATTCAAAATCAAATCTTCAATTAGATCAATTTTGGAATGTTTATGGGTTTGTAATATCTTGATGGGATTGAATTTTCATGTTAAATACCTCAATAAGACATTTTGCCCTAGTATTGCAAATAGATGAATACCTCTAATCTATCTTGTGATATTGTGAATTATCTTATCTTGAAGCTTTTGAAAGATGGTCTATTTTTAGAAATGATCTTTCGAGGAATGCTAAATTGGTACAGGATATTTTATTGAAATAAGTGGTAATAATATCTGTTTTTACCTTTTTTTAATTGAATTTACCCAACCTACTAAGAGAAATAGTCGGTCACTACTACTATGAAGTGGTGACCTATGGAAGAAGATGGTTCAATTGGGCTGATGATGTCCATATCCCATATCTTAAATAGCCATGATGACACTATTGAATGTAGAGGATTTGAATATTGATAAATAAAATCCCCATGAATTTAGCATAGATGACACTTTCTCATGTACTCGATGCAATCTCTCACCATCATGGGCCAATAGTAGCCTATATGCTTAATCTTTATCATCATTTTTAGGCCCAATTGATGAGCCCTATAGACCCTAGAATATACCTTATACATGACTTCTTTGGCTTCTGTATCTAAGAGTAGTGCGGAAGTAATTGATCGAAGGCCTTCTATAAAGAATGTCATTGATAAGTAGGTAGCATGCAACTCTCTTTCTGAGTTGTGTCTATGTTGATTTGTCTTGTAGAAGTTCTCCTCCTTTGAGGTAATTGGTAAATGGTATTCTTCAATTTATAGCCTCTTCTAATAATTTAGATTCAAACTTTCTATGGCTGATGTTAAAGACTGAGATTATCACTTGTTTGTTATAGACTGTGATTAGGATCAGCCAATGCTTTGGCCTATTTGGCTAAAGAACCAACTTCTACATTGATAGATCGAGGAACCTTAGTAATTTGAACATGCAAGATTCACCCCATGAGTTCTTAAGCCTTTCCATGGTATCTCAGAAACTCAAATTTGTGGACTTTATATTCTCCTTGGAGGTGATTGATGACTAGTTATGAATTACCAAAAACATATAGATGAGATATCCCCATATGGAGGGCTATTTCTAGTTGTGCAATTAGGGCATCATGCTCAGCTTCATTGTTTGTGTATGATTTTGAGAGGAAATAAGAATATTGTAAGATGCCCCTATTTAGAGTGACAAGGATGAGTCTAATGTCTATTTTGATTTGCGGAAGCTTTAGTTTGATCCCTAGTCTGATAGATGATACCCCATCAAAGTATAGTTTCTAGTAGGGCTCTTCTTCTTTAACAAGAAAGATCTCTTCATCAAGGAGCTCACAACTTAGTGGAGAATCATCCAGCATGAGGTGAGCTGTAAGAAAATTAATGAAGGCCAACCCTTTAACTGCCTTTTGGGGGGTTGAACTTAATATTGTATTCCATGAGAATTAAACCCCATTTTTTTAGCCTTATAGTGAGTATAGGCCTAGTCATCAAGTATTTTATAGGATCAATCTTTAATATTAAAATAATTTAATGAGAAAGCAAATAATGTTGAGCTTTTTATTGCAAATATAAGCGTCAAATAATTCTTTTTGATGGGAGAGTAGTTTCCTTCTACCCCCACTAGCATTCTACTCGAGTAGTATGCTACATTTTCTTTGTCTTTTTCATTACTCTAGGCGAGACATACCCCTAGAGACCCTTCCATTGTAGCCATGTAGAGGATCAAAGGTTTATCAAGCAAGGGTGCTACCAAGCCATTGTAGCCATGTAGAGGATCAAAGGTTTATCAGGCAAGGGTGCTACCAAGATTAGTGGCTTTAAGAGATACTATTTGATCTCTCCAAAGGATCATTGGCATTCTTGATCCCAAATGAACAAGATATCCTTCTTGATCAATTTGAAGAAAAGCTTGTATCTTCCGAAGAGGCTTGAGATGAATCTTCTTATATGTGCAAGTTGGCCTTGGAATGACCTCAGTTAATTTAGGTTGTTGGGCAGTGGCATGTCCAAAATTGTTTTGATTTTAGATAGATAAATTTTAATTTCTTGGTGTCTAATAACAAATCCAAAGAACCTCCTTGATGATACCCTGAAGGCGCATTTCGTAGGATTCATCTTTAAGTTATACTTTCTAAGATAGTCTAAAATCATTCTTAGATCTTGGATGTGCTTGTCTTTGGACTTGGTTTTGACTATTGAGTTATCCACATTGAAGTCCACCACCCGGTGTATGAGGTCATCGAAAATTTGGTCATGGCTCTTTGATAAGTGATGCCTACATTCTTGAGCTTAAAGGGCATCACCCTGTAGCAGTAGATACCAATTAGTGTTCTAAAGGATGTATGCTTCTCATCATTGAGATGCATCTTAATTTGATTGTACCCTAAAAAATCATCCATAAAGGAGAATGTTTCAAAGTTAGTTGTGCTGTCAATCATGATTTCTATTCTTAATAGTGGAATGTCATCCTTTAGGCATGCTTTGTTCAAATCCCTGTAGTTCACACAGATGCAAATTTAGTCGTTCTTCTTCTTGATTAGCACAATGCTTACCACCCAATCTGGGTACTTTTCTTCCCTAATGAATCCTACTTCAATTAGTTTCTTTATTTCTTCTATCACCTTTTATTCTAGTTCAAGTTTAATCTTCCTAGGTGCTTATTTGATAGGTAAAAGTTTAGGATTGATGGCTAACTTATGAATTGTGACTTTAGGATTTAGTCCAAGCATCTCCTTGTAGCTCTATACAAAGCAATCAATGTACTCTTAGAGCACCTCTTTGAGTTGCATTTAGCTTTCCTTTAATAGTTGTGTGTTGATAAAGTTTGGCTTAGGGTCCTCTTCTGAGCCTAGGTTGATTTCCATTAGTTCATCCACTGTGACTATGGTTTGCTCCCTGTCTTCCAACTCTAGTGGAGCTTATTTTGGTTTAAGGATCATTCTCTTACCAAGTGGTTCCTCATATTGAGTGACATCTAATGAAGGTTCATCTAAGGGTGTTTTGGCTATATCATGCCCCCTTTCTTTTGGTCTTGATGGAATTTTGCTGAGGATGTCACTTTCTCATGGTGTATGGAGAGTCATAGCTACTTCGGCACGTGTCAAAAGGTGTTGATATTGTTTGAACATCCTGGATATTAGACAAAGATCCAATAGTGACCATGATGTATGTGTAGATGTTTGAAGTGATATACCTCAACCCTTTGGTATTATTGTTTCCTCTTCCAAGAATATAAGCATGCCCTTGAGGTGGATTCCATAGATTTCTAAAGAAGCAACTCTCTCTCTCTCTTTGTTTGTGGACATCCATAGCTGGATTTCTTGATTATTTGATGAAGCTGATCTAAAAAATATTTAGGCATGACTATTAGCTTATAGTCACCTTCATCCACTAAATCCTTAGCTCCCAAGATTTTATGCTTGCTGGGATTGCCTTGTAAAATAGCTCCTTTTCCCCATGAAAGAATATAAAAAGTTATTAATTCTTCCACGATATTGATGCTCAACTCATCTAACAGCTTAAATAAGCCTTCTGGAATTCTAGTGATAAGAAGAGTATTTTCTGTTTAACCTCTATTGTCATTTTTATCAAAAGTATAACTGTGTAGATAGACTCATGGGGCTTCCTCATCTGAATAGTATAGGTTAGAGTTGCTTCCTAGGTGAGGAGGAGTGAAGATCATGCTAGTAATCTTCTACTTTACTTGCCTAATGAAAATAGATTCTCTATCAACATGAGACCTTTGATAGTATTTTGCATTATCATAGTGCATCTTATAAACATCAAAAGGATGCATATCTCTATCAATTCAATATTCTTCTCCATCCTTGAAGTACTTGAGGCATTGATGTAGGGTTGATGGCACCATTTTCATTTCATGTAGCCACAACTTCCCTGGTAGTACTTTTGTATGATGCATCGATGTTGATCACATAGAACTTGGCATTTATCATCAACTCACCTACTTTCCGAGGGATCATTATAACTCCTAGGACTTTTTGGTTATTTTGATTAAACCCTTAGATGGTTATAATCTCAGACAAGAGGTGGAACACATCCAAAGTTAGAGCTCTTATAGTTCAGAGAGTCATCAAATTGATTGAGGAATCTGGATCAATCAAGATGCAATTGATCTTGATCCCATCACTATTCCCTATAACATACAACAACCTATTATAGTTTGTTGTTCCTGGTAATAGATTATCATTTATGAAAGTGATGGTAGGAGCTTGATATTCATATAAAGGCTCCTTCATCTTCTCTTTAGTGAAATATGCTTGGTGGTTGGCTAAATTTTGTAAGATGTGCGCAAGTGTGTCCCTAAGTTCTTGCGACATCACTAGGGCATCAAACACACTTAGCATAGTAGGGATCTTCTTAAGGTGGGCTACTATGTTGCATTCCACCTTCTTGAGTGTAGGTTCAGTTTGCAATGCCTCATTTTATTTGAATTTCCTTTTCCTTGTCCTTGGAGGTGTTCTTGTCCCTGGGCATTGGAGCTTGTCTCAAGGGTAACACCTTCCCACCTCAGAGTTGTATATGGTTTGTATTCTTCAATCAAAATCTAGCATCATGAGACCAATAAGGTTCATCTTTGGAATCACTACTAAAGCTAATCATACGGTAGGAAGCAATAAATCCTTGCCCCCAGTTGATCATTCCTTGGATGTTTTTGGAGGATGTGACTGGTTGATAATTGTCCCATTAAACATCAAAATTTGGCATATGGGGCTTCCTTGTAAAGAGATCCTTAGAGACACTTTGGATGAATCTTTTTATTTCATCTGTTGATAAGACTTTCTTTAAAACTTTATAATTAGGACACTTCTTCCAGGGATGTGTAGATTGGTTTGATGTGGGAGCAAAATGAGCTTTAGCATTAACCTACTTAATCCTTTCTTAGAATGCTTGATTCTTCCTTTAGTTCTTGCTAGTGTAGGACCTCCTGAGGTAGTTATAAAGTTGTTCTAACTTAGACATAGAGTCATATTCATCATCTATGCCTTATATATGTAATTCCTCTAAAGTTTGTAGAGTACATTCTTCCATAGGGTCTAAAACTATGACCTCACCAAACCTAATGGGTTGAGCATTTATTGTTGGATTGTTCGATAAAGATTGGGATAGTTGCTCATCAGTATTTACATCATATGTATGAGTCACCATATGACAAGAGGCCTGAACTTAGGTAATTGTCTTCGATAGTGTCTAGCGCTCTTGACCCATCTCTAGAGTAAGTTGTATAAGTGATCATTTTGATCCCAAGAAGGGTTGGGAAGTGATTCTTCAACACCCTTGCAAGGTCTTTTGCATAGTTTTGCCTTCTCTACTAGCACCTCTTCCATCTTCTCGATTTCCTCATAGAGTGTGGTAGTCGTAGTTGACATACTTTCCATGTGGGCAGTCATAGGCTACATGTATTCATTCAACATTTGCATTTGCCTCTTGAAAAGCTTCATGTTAGTTGTAGTTAGTTCTTTTATAGTATCTAACTGTAGTTTAAGCATGCCATAATTGTATTTATGGGTGAACCACTCTCTAAGATAGTCATCTCAAGAGCAGCCCTTGCAGAGGCCTATGAGATCTTTCATTTCATTAGTAATATTTTTAATAAATCTATTCACTTATTCTTGCCTTGCATTCTGAATTTCATTATCATTGAAATGATGGGACAACTCTGATGGTTATCTTAATTGCAAATGTCCAATAATATAACTCAGAATTCTATGGCAAGGATAGTAGTTTGGGTGATTCTTTTCTTTGGCTTCCTTTAGCCTTTTGCACTCTAGCAGTTGAAGGCCTAATTTTGGGATATCCTAGAAGATTTTACCCATTCTCTTTCTTTTGAAAGAATTTTTTTTTTTGCCTTTATTAAATACTATTGGATTATTCCACTTCCCTATCTCCTCCAAGAGTTGATGGTTTCTAAGAATTACCCTTGTTCATGATGGGGTTCAAAGGTTTCTTCTGCTCAGTTGCTCTGAATGCCATCCTTACATTCTTAAAAGGTTCTTCGTGCTTCACCTTGTCCTTTTATAATTTAAAATTTTGTGAACTAGGTAAGACTAGTGGGCAAAAGTTTCATAATGAGGTCTTCGAAGGTGTGGATAGAAGAAGCGCTCAAGTAAAGTGTCATCCACTCTCCCCTTATGTCGCCGAAAACTAGATTCATTGCCCTCAAATTGGGTCAAAGATTGCTCACACTTGATGTTAAGATTTCTACATTGTGTTGTATGGTTAAGGATCAATTCATTATCATGCTCTGGTATTGAGATAAGGTCTATAATGGGCACTTTGTCACTGACTCCTCTAAACCTAATTTTGGAATGCCTCTTTTATTTGTGCCCAAGTCTATATGGATTCTAGCTGAAAATTGGCGTACCACTCAAACGCTACTCCTGTCAAGCTTGTTCAAAATTAGTAGAGTAAGAATGAGATATTATTACTTAAATCTCCACAAAGAGTCACAAAGTGAGATATGTGCTATTTAGGGTTTCCCATGCCATTAAATTGCTTGAAGCTAGTCACTATTTATCCTTTGAAATATGGCACTTGATCGTGATGGCTAGGGTGTGGTTTGTAAGTATCATTTATTGTACCTGTCTCACTTCCCCATCTCAACTATGCAACCACCATTCGTTGCACCTACTATTGTATGTATGTTGGCAATTCCATATTATATGGGATCTCCAAAATCAGAAATTGGGTATCCTTTGCTAAAGGAGGTGCTTATGAAGAGCCTAGATTTTTTTGGATCACATCTATAGAAGATGTACCTTCCGTCACCTCTACTGCTTAAGATGATTGTTGAGATCATTCCAACTTTTTGAGCTTTTGGCTTATCTATAGAATTATTTCTATCAACTCCATGATCTTCTTTTGAGCTTCATCTTTCTCTTTGCCTTATTATCTTAATTGTTCTTGTAGTACTTCTATGGTCACTTCTTGATTAGAGTTTCAGTTATGACCAATGCCTCTGTCAAAACATGATGATCCATTTATTGAGAGTTAGGACTGGGCCTTAGGTTGGGGCTAACTTCTCTCACTAGTCAGGTTTCCTCATTCAAAAGCCTAATTCACTAACTCCTTCTTAGAAGATAGTGATATATTCCGATCTTTCTATTTCTAGAATCTTTGGTGAGTAGGGTCATACTGACACTTTATAGCATGAGTAGGGGAACCATGTGAGACATCAAAGTGACTGAATGTTCAGTAATGAATTCAATCCACCAAGCTTAGCATCAACTTGCAGAAGAACATTCATCAAATACTAATCATTGACTCTAGTTGGAATAGTATTGATTTGATTTCAAATTTGATTCAATTCATTTCAAGATTTGGGATTTGATTTTGGCTCAAGTTTGATTTAATTTGGTTTGAGTTGAGTTTAACCTTGTGTTGGACCTTTATCGAGTTCTGGTTTGCAGCTTGATGGACTTTGGTTCAAGTATAAATTAATTTTGTTCAACTTAGTTTCAATTTAGGCTCATCTTAACTTGGTTCTAATTTGACTTTGAACTTGCCTTTTTAGTTTGGACTTGATTTAACCCAATTTGGATTTGATTTGAGCTTAGTTCAACCCAGATTAGATTTTATTTGAACTCAACTTGATTTAAAATTAACCCATCTCGAGGCTGATTATGGTTGAGTCTGAGTTTATTTGATCTAGGTTAACTCAATTTGGATTTTTTTGGAGTCTAACTTGATCGATTTAGGTCCATTTGACTCAACTTGGCATTTGTCCATTTATTTTGATGGAGTTTAATTTTAATTTGATTGAGTTACTTCATGTTAAGCATTTTGATTTGAGGGTCTTTGGCTGTTTATAATAATTTTAAATTGACCAGCCTTAAATGTGTGAACCTGATGGACTTAACTCTCAAGCTTGAAAACTGGCTTAGAGGTGCAAGCCTGAGGGCTAACTAGGTGTTAGTCAAAAGATTAGCCTAGATGTGAACCTGAAGGTTGGCTAAATATGAGCATGAAGGCTAGCATGGGTACAAGCTTAAAAGCTGGTTAGATACGAGCTTGAAGGTTACGTTGGTGTGAGCCAGAAGGTTGGCTAGGATGCAAACCCAAAGGCTAGCTAAGTGTGAGCCCTAAAACTAGCTGAGGTACGAGATCGAAGGCTGGCTAAGTGTGAGTTGTAAGGCTAGTTGAGGTGTGAGCCCAAAGGCTAGTTAGGATGTGAGCCTGAAGGCTAGCTGAGTGTAAGCTCGAAGGTTGTCTAATGTGTGAGCCCTAAGACTAGAAAGTGTAAGACTGAAGGCTGGCTTAAATATAAGCCTGAAGGCTAACTAAGTGTGAGATCAAAGACTGGCAGAGGTATGAATTTGAAGGCTGGTTGAGTACTAGATCAAAGGCAAGTAGAGTTGCAAGCTTGAAAATTGGCTAAGTCTGAGCTTGAAGACTAGCTAGG
The DNA here is from genome assembly GCA_005019695.1 of Trichopus zeylanicus subsp. travancoricus. NCBI lineage: Eukaryota > Viridiplantae > Streptophyta > Magnoliopsida > Dioscoreales > Dioscoreaceae > Trichopus > Trichopus zeylanicus. Next base: position 22,181 of record RXID01015582.1, on the reverse strand, counting down.
ATGCAAGCCTAAAGGCTGACTGAGGTATCAACCTAAAGGTTAGCTTGGATGCAAGGCCAAAGGCTAGCTATATGCGAGCCTAAGAGACTAATAGCTAGTTGAGTGTGAGCCCTAAGGCTAATTTGAATGAGAGGCTGAAGGCTGGGTAAGTGCGAGTTCGAAGGCTCTTTGAGTTGTGAAACTTAAGGCTAGCTGAGTGTCAGCTTGAAGGCTAGCTGAGTATGAGCTTGAAGGCTAGTTGAGTGCGAGCTTGGATGCTAGTTGAGTGTGAGCTCGAAAGATGGTTGAGTGCGAGCCCAAATACTGGCTATGGTGCTAGCCTGAAGGGTGGCTAAGTGCAAGTTTGAAAGCTAGTTAAGTGTGAGCTCGAAGGGTGGTTGAGCATGATCCTGAAGGTTGGTTGAGTGCAAGCTTGAAGGCTGGTTGAATATGATTTCAAAGACTAGCTTGGATGCAAGCCCAAAGATTGGTTGGGTGTGAGCTTGAAGGCTGACTGTGTGCGAGCTTAATGGTTAGCTTGGATGTGAGCTCGAAGGCTAGCTAAGTGTAAGCCCAAAGGCTAGCTTAATATGAACCTGAAGGCTAGTTAAGTGTGAGCCTGAAGACTGGCTAAATGTGAGCTTAAACTCTAGCTAAGTGCAAGCCCAAAAGTTGGCTTGGATGTGAGCCTAAAAACTAGCTGAGTGCAAGCTTGAAGGCTAGATGGAAGCAAGCTTGGAGGCTAGCTAAGTGCGAGTTTGAAGGCTAGTTGAGGTGAGAGCCTAAAGGCTAGTTGAGTGTCAGGCCAAAAACTGGCTAAGTGTGAGTATGAAGGTTGGTTGAGGTGCAAGTCCGATGGCTGGCTGAGTGTGAGCCCGAAGGCTAACTTAGATAGGAGTAGTGTCGAGGGTTTGTTGTCTTTGAGGGAAGGACCGCGGGTGGCTATAGTAATGTTAAGGGTTCACCATCTTTAAGGAGCCACGTGTGGCTGTGAGCATGAAGTTGACAGTTGCACCATCTAGACATATGGAGACAAGCAAGGCCGTGGGTGGCTGCAAACATGGGGTGAGCCAATTCCTCCTCCTTCTGCATCTTCTCCTTTGATTGACCTCCTTTCTTCACTTCTCAATTTTTTTTATATTTTTTACAACTTAATTTTCATATCTCTCTCTTTTTTTAAATGGTCGAATTTTCCTTTTCTTTCTTTTTTAGCCAACAAACTCTTTTCTTTATATTTATTTTTTTCTTTTTCTTCACCCATCTCCTTATTCTCCTATGTCTTCTTCCCTTCTTCTTGAAACACCACCAGGCCCTAGTGGCCTAGCCTTCTTCATAATTGAATTTGACCTGTCTTCTTGGTAGCAAGGTGGAGGAGACTAGTTGGAGGCCATGGTGGTGGTTGCGGGAGCTAGGGGTATGGTGCATGGGAGAGAGGGGCGACCAGATGCAGCTTGGGTGCTAGAGCATAGTGCATGGACGAGGGGTGGCTGGAGTCAGCTAGGGCTGCATGGAGAGTGGCGTGGCAGATGAGGGATGATCAAGCAACTCTTCCCCAAGTCCACGGTTAGATTTGGTCAGATTTTGGCCAGATCCATCCACAAGAGGGGTAGCATAGGGCTAGGCGAGTGGGGTGCATCTTCTCCTCCAATTAGGCTATGGTTCTGATAAGGTGGACATAGGATCAAGTTGGACCTTGATGAGGCTAGCGATGGAGACGGATGGGAGTGGTGGTGGTTGAACCCGAGGTGGCGGCACTCAGTTGATGTAGCAGGAGAAAAGGCTATTGGGAATTGGCTCAAGGCCAATGGCTTGGATGCTAGGGAGAGCTGCGAGCAAAACATGAGGAAGCATGAATTGGACCAACAGAGAGGAGATGGGTTTAGGCAAATCAGTGGAGCTCTAAAGTGGGAGTGGTCAGCATGCAGGTGGAGCTCAGTGTGGAGATGATGGTGATGAGATCCTTGCCAAGAGAAGCTAGGCCGGGAAGACAAACAAAAAGAAAAAGAATGAAGAAAGTTTGAAACCCTATATTTTAAATATTTATTTATAAATATAACTTTTTTGAAGAGTTTATTCGCAAACCCTATATTTCATAAGGATCAAATTATAATTATTGATATTTTGTGGGGATTTATTTGCAAAGCATAAATTTTGTAGCACTAATTTATAATTTTAGGATTTTATTGGACTTTTCCATAAAATTCTTATTTCAATGACCTCTTTGTAAGAAAAATCTAACAAAAAATCCTTTTATAAATATTTATTTAGTCCAAGAATTTATTTATAGAATTCTTATATTTTTGTCATTTTGATCTAGATTTTAGGTGAATTTTGGGCCTAATTTTGGTCCAAATATGAAATCCATAATTGAGCCATAATTTAGTGCATACGAGTCTCAATTTTAATCGTATTTCAATTAAATTTGATTATAGCAAAAATCACCTCAAACAAATTGCCTACTTCACATCCTTTTTTGAGTTCTAATGGAAAGAGAGTGCAAAAAACCTTGAGTATTTGCCTCCATGTCAATGTTCCGAGGGTTGACTATATGGGTTTGAATTGTTATGCAAAAGTAAACTTAGATTACCATATGAAAGTAAACTTAAGCTACCACATGAAAGTGGACTTGGTCTGTCATATAGAAATTGACCTAAGCTATCACATGAAAGTGGACTTAGTTTATTATATGAAAGTGGATTTACTATTGTCATATGGGAGTAGACATAGTGAGTTATGGAATATCGATTTGCTCATCATGTAAAATGGATGGAGTTTTATGTCCATGTTTTGCTAGTCTTTCTTGTTTTCAGTAATAGTTTTTTTTCAAGATCTTGGGAAGGGTCTTATTAAATGCTTCAGTGAGCCTATTGGCTCTTGAGCCGTAGTGGATAAATATCTCCAATTTATCTTGTGATGATGCATGAATCATCCTACCTTAAAGCTTCTGAAGGATGATCCATTATTGAAAATGATCCTTTGAGGGATATTGAATTAGTATAAGATATTTTCTTGAAAGAAGCAAATAACATTATTTATTTTTACCTCTTTCAATGGAATTGCCTTAATCCATCGAAAAAAATAGTCAGTTACTACTAGTATGAAGCCATGGTCTCTAGAAGAAGATGGTTTGATTGGGCTAATAATATTATACCTCATACCTTGAATAGCCATGATGATACTATTGGATATAGAGGATTTGGGTGTTGATGGATGAAGTCACCATGAAAATTCCAGTAGCTTTCCCTTTACTTGTGACTGTCTAGATGAGATCTTCTTCATCAATGCCTATATTTGGATCTACTTTTAATTATCCCCTATGAGGAGTTGGGTAAAGGTTGGCAAAAGTTGAGCTTCATTTCAATCCTAGTCTCTGAAATACTAATATCCATTTTGGTTAAGGTATGACTTTTAACTCTTCATCTGAACAATCTTTCTCATTAGGGATGACGATATTAGGTCTTCTTCCCCTTAATGGAAGGCAAGAAATAGACTAGTTTTGCATGATGACAAACTTAGTCAATGCAGTAGTAGGTGTTTCTTGAACTGGATGACCTCAGAGATAGTCCTGAACTTGATCTAGATTTTAGGGCACCGTTTGATTTGGGATCAAGGTCAAACTCAAGCTCAAGATCAAAACTAAAGTATAAAAAAAAAGTTTGGTCAAATTTTTGGCGTTTAGATGTTAGTCTAGCTAGTGAATGGTTTAAATTTTTTTTGGACCTTTATGTCCTTAGATATATTATTTATTGAGGTTTGGATGAATAAAGGTAATGACAGTATGGCAATTTACTTTTAAAACTAAAGTAAAGATAGTCTGGCTATCTTTTTGGTGTTTGGAAGGTAGGCAGGTCAGGACAGGATAATCTTGATCCTGATCCCAAACCAAATGCACCCTAGCTGCTTCTATAGCAATCATTGACTCAGATAAATGCACAACTGATCCTACCCTAGGATGATGGTTTATATTGGGGTAGAGATTTTTTTGTTGTTGCCATTTGATTCTTTCTTCTGTAGAGAAGAACATAATTGATCAATCTTCAATTGTAATTTTACCTTATCAGTGTCTCTATAGTATTAATTAGATTTCTACACTTAGAGGAGAAGTCAAGTCCTATCGGGTATGCCAAAGTTTATGGGATAGATTTTGATGGTCCATAATAGCGGAGACCCTAGGAACAACCTCGAATCACAAATTAAAATATATTTTAATTTGAAGTGTACTATCAGGTATTGTGGGAATATTAACTTCTAACAAGTACCAGTCCCTATTATTAATCAGCCCGACGATTATCAAAAATCTCCTAAAGTAAGGAACCTAGTTAACAAAATAGAGAAATAAAAAAAGCAAAATACATCATTTGATTTATTTGAAAAAGACGGTACATGACTTAAGCAATGGTATACCCCCACTTTACAATGAATTTCAATATGAAATTATAAAAAGCATGAAAAAAATAAAGAAAAAAAAGAAAGAATGAGAAGAATCTTTGATGTGTGCTGCTACCCCATTCCCCTACGTTGGATTATGTGGCATCCGACTCAAATCATCTCGATCTTTGGCAGTATTGATGACATCATCCAATGGGATATGGAAGGGAATAGGAAAAGTTTGAAGTATTTCCAATAGATTTGAGCATTAGTAATAACTTTATTTGGTTTAATGGCATCACCAATAGCTTATAAGATTGGGTATAGCTTTAAAAACTACATTATCAACTACTTTTGGGGTAGAATAGTTTAAGGGGTGTGTCATCAACTACTCTTGGAATTGACTGGCTTAAAGGGTACATTGTTAACGACTTCTGGAGCTAACTAGCTTGAAATATAACCAACGGCTTTAAGCATGTTGGTATTTAACTTCTTTGATTTGGTAGCATCACCAACGGCTTAGGCTATTGGATATAGCTTTGAAGTGTGGCCAACAACTTTGAGTATATTGGCAATTAACTTTTTTTCATTTGATAGTATCACCAACAACTTATGGGGTTGGGTATAGCTTTGAAATATTATTAAAGGCTTTTGTAGCAAACCTAGCAAGGCTCAATTTGACCTTATTTAGTTTTATTTGAACTAATTTTGATTTGAGTTAGGATGATAGCATCAACATTTGTTTACAGCCTTGGAGTATTACTAAAGGATTAGCACACTATATGGGACTTGGTTTGACCCTATTTAGTTTTATTGGAAATAATATGGTTTGAGTTTGAGTTTAGCAATTCAACACTCAATTCAATTTGAGTCTAAAATTGATTCAACTTGATTTTTGTAACTTGATTGAATTATGATTCACTAACTCTTTCTTAGAAGATAGTGATATGTATTGGTCTTTCTATTTTTAAAATCTTTGATGATTGGGTTCGCACTGATACTTTACAGCATGACTAGGGGAACCATTTGAAACATCAGTCACTGAATGTTCAATAATAAGTTCAATTCACCAAGCTTAGCATCGATTTTCAGAAGAACATTCGACAAATACTAATCATTGACTTTAGTTGGAGCAGTACTAATTTTGATTTAAATTTGATTTGATTTAGTCCAACATTTAGGATTCAATTTTAGTTCAAGTTTGATTTCATTTGGTTCGGGTCGAGTTTGACCTTATGTTGGATCTTTACCGAGTTCTATTTTGCACCTTGATGGACTTCGGTTCAAGTTTAAGTCAATTTGGTTTCAGTTCAGGCTTAACCTGACTTGGTTCTAGTTTGACTTGAGCTTGTCTTTTTGATTTAGACTTGATTTAGCCCAATTAGGGGTTGATTTAAGCTTAGTTCAATCTAGATTAGATTTTATTTAAACTCAAATTGATTTTAAATTAACCTATCTCGACTTCGATTAGGGTCGAGTCTAAGTTTATTTGGTCTAGGTTAACTCAATTTGGATTTTTGGAATCTAGCTCAATTTGGGTTTTACTCCATTTATTTGACCAACTTAGGCCCATTTGAGTCAACTTGGCCTTTGTCTATTTATTTTGGTTGAGTTTAATTTTAATGTGATTGAGCTACTTCATGTTAAGTAATTTGATTTGAGAGTCCTTAGCTATTTATGATTATTTTAGGTAGACCCATCACCCGACCTTAAATGTGCGAACCCAATGGCTAGCTTGATTTGTGAGCTCGAAAGCTACCTTAGTGTTGTAAGGCCGAGGGCTAACTGGGTATGAGTTTGAAGATTGGCTAAACGCAAACTCAAAGGTTGGCTAAATGCAAGTCCAAAGGCTAATTTGTGTACGAGCTCAAAAACTGGCTCGATGTGAGCCTAAAGGCTAGCTGGGAGCAAGCTTGAAGGCTGGCTGAGTGCAATCTTAAAGATTAGCTGAGGTGAAAGCCCAAATACTGGCTAAGTGCGACCCTTAAGACTAGCTAAGGTGTGAGCCCATAGGTTGGCTAAATGTGAGCCAAAAGGTTGGCCAAGTGTGAGCATGAAGGCTAGCTGAGTGTGAGCCTGAAGGCTAGCTGAGTGAGAGCCCAAAGGCCAGCTGGATGCAAGTCTACTTACTAAGTGTGAGTTTGAAGGCTGGCTGAGTGCAAGTTCGAAGGCTTACTGAGTGTGAGTCTGAAGGCTGTCTTAGATGTGAGCCCAAAGGTTGACTTGGTGTGACAAGGATTCACCATCTTCGAGAGAAGGGCCATAGGTGGCTATTGTAGTATTGAGGGTTCATCATCTTCGAGGTGCCGTAGATGGCCATGAGCTTGAAGTTGATGGTCGCCAGGGCGTAGACATAATAAAGAGGAGTGAGGCTATGGGTGGTTGCAAGGATGAAGTTGACGATCATGTGGCATAGACATGACGAAGACGAGTGAGGCCACGGGTGGCCATGAGCATGGACCAAGCCAGCTCCTCCTCCTTCTACATTTTCTTCTTTGATTCACTTCCTTTTTTCACTTCCTAATTTTTTATATTTTTTTGTAACTCAATTTTTATATCTCTCTTTTTCTAAATGGTTGGATTTTCTTCTAAATGTAGGCTCGAAAGCTAACTGAGAGTGTGGGCCTAGAAGCTAGCTAAGTGCGAGCTTGAAGGCTAGCTTGGATGCAAATTCGAAGGCTGCCTAAATGCAAGCATGAAGGATGGCTAAGTACGAGCCTGAAGGCTAGCTAGATGTGAGCCCGAAGGATGGTTGAATGCTAGCCTAAAGGCTGGTTGATTATGAGTCCGAGAGCTGGCTTGATGTGAATCTGAAGGCTAACTAGTTGTAAGTTTGAAGGTTAACTGAGTACGAGCCCAAAGGCTAGTTTGAATACGAGCCTGAAGGCTGATTAAGTGCAAGTTCGAAAGCTAGCTTGAATGCGAGCCCAAATGTTATCATAATTGTGAGCCCAAAGGCTAACCTGAGTGTGAGCCCAAGGGTTGGACTACGTGTGAGTATGAAAGCTAACTAAATATGAGCCTGAAAGTTAGCTTGGATGCAAGCCTTAAGGCTAGCTAGATGCGAGTTGAAACTTGCCTAAATGAGAGCCAAAAACCTAGCTAAGTACTAGCCTGAAGGCTGGCTTGGATGTGAACCTAAAGGCTAGATAAGTGTAAGCCTGAAGGCTAGTTGAGTATAGCAAAACCACAGGTCACCACGGTTGTGATGACATGAAAATTGAAACAAGAGAATCCTACTGATCGAATCCTTTTTTTTTCGCCAACAACTTTTTTCGTTTATTTTTCTATTTCCCTTCTTCTTCTTCTTCCATGCCCTCCTTCTTCCTTGGGTTTCTTCTTTACCAACCGGGCCATGGTGGCCTAGGCTTCCTCTTGGCCGAATCTAACCTTCCACTCGACGGTAAGCACAAGGTTAAAACTGGACCCCACCTCCCCATCCTTCATAGTTAGATTTAGTCAAAATGGCTAGATCTGCTCCTTCTTTTGGCAAAATGGCAACAAAGGTCGATGATGGGAGCTCATCATGGTGGACCATGTTGGACCTAGAGATGGTGGTTTAGGTGGCTGGTGGACAGTGGGATCTAGCCTACAGCCATGAGGAGTGCCGGAAGCTTGTTATGGCTCGCAATGATCGTTGGAAGTGGTATGGTGGCAAAATGATAAGGGTAGGCTCCGATGGTGGTGGTTCCCACTTCTTCTGATTTGGAGCCGAATCTGTCTAGATTTTGGCCAAATCTAGCCTTCTCTAGTGGCGAATGGCTATGGAGGGTATCGGGTAGGCTAGCTAGTGACCAAGTGAGGTTTGAAGGTGGACAGCAAAGGCAGAGGCTAACAGGCTCAAGAATAGTCATTTAGGCGAAGTTAACGCCAGCACTGGCTAGGGCAGTGGTGAAGCGACTTAGGGCATGACTAGAGCAAACGTGCATGGGGCAACAGTGGCTAGCGAAGCATGTTGGCTAGAGCTTGGGTATGAGTGGTAAGATTGGAGAGAGATCGAAACAACACTTTGTAGGAGGTATTACTCAATCCAGAGATGTTACCCTGGTCGTCTTTATCGATGACAACACCTAGCATGGAGGTCCGATCAGAGCAAGTTATAGCCTTGTATAGGCACAGTGTCATGCCAATGGTTGATGCCATGGGAGCTCGAGTTATGATCCAACGAGAAAGCGAGGAAGCAGAGAAGCAAGGAGGAGACTATAATATATCAAAGAAGCAAAAAAAAGTTAAGTAGATGATGCTAACCTTGCTTTCTTCGTTGAAGCTTGCTTCCTTTTTTCTCTCATGTTAATCCTCTGACCCCTCTTCATTTTGATCCTCTTGCTCTCTATGTTTTTGTCGGTTTTCCATCACCTTATAAGCTTAGGAAGATTCAAAATCAAATCTTCAATTGGATCAATTTTGGAATGTTTGTAGGATTGTAATATCTTGATTGGATTGAATTTTTATCTTTTATATTAGTATGTAATCCTTTGAATTAGGATTTGTTTCCCTAATATAGAAATTTAGATCTTATACCATTTCTGGATAATGAATTTTCAGGAGGGATATTTGTAATTTTTTTGAAAAATTTGGACAAAAATGTAACTTTGTAAACTCCAAGGGTCTTTTTGCGAAAAGAACATATTTATAAAATCTTAAAATTTTCAAGTTCTTTTTTATAAGAAAATTTCAAAGAGGGGTTTGTTGTAAAATGCATTTGGTTTGGAGACTTATCTACAAAAATTTTGTATTTTTCATTTTGATATAGATATTTGATGAATTTTAAGCTCAAATATCTGCCCCACTCAATCCATTTAGTTTGAACTCAATTTTCTCAATAATTTAAATTCAAATTGAACTCAATTTTGATTAAATTTGACCAGGATTTAAGTCCAAATGAGACACACATTTGGATTATAACCCAATAGCATTCAATCCCATATTTTCTCTAAAATTTGATTAAATTTAATTTTTAGTCAAAATCGAATCAAAAAAATTTGAAGTATTCTTATAGTCAATGACGCATAGGCAATAACTTCATATGATTTGAAGTGCTTCTATAGAAATTGAGGTCTAAACAATAACTTCATTTGATTTAAAGTATTTTCATATCTGATGAAACATAAGAGATAACTTCATTTGATTTGAAGTGTTTCTATAGCTAATAAGACATAAGCAATAACTTCTTTTGGTTTGAAGTATTTTCATAGCCAATAAGGCATACATGATAACTTTATTGATTTAAAGTATTTCTATAGCTAATAAGGTATAAGTAATAATTTCATTTGATTTAAAGTATTTCTAAGTCAATAAGGTATAAACGATGACTTTATTTGGTTTGAAGTATTTTCATAGCCAATGAGTTTTAAGTAATAACCTCATTGATCTGACGTGTTTCTATAACAAATAAAGCATAAGTAATAACTTTATTTAGTTTGAAGTGTTTCTATAGCCAATGAGGCATAGCGATAATTTTATTTGATTTGAAGTGTTTCTATAACTAATGAGATGTAAGAAATAACTTTATTTAGTTTGAAGTGCTTCTATAGCCAATAAAGCATAAGTAATAACTTTATTTGATTCGAAGTATTTTTATACCTAATAAGGCGTAGGTGATAATTTTATTGATTTGAAGTGTTTCTATAGTCAATAAGGCATAAGGAATAATTTTATTAATTTAAAGTGTTTCTATAACCAATGAGGCGTAAGCAATAAGCTCATTTGGTTTGAAATATTTCTATAACCGATGAGGCATAAGGGATAACTTCATTTGGTTTGAAGTATTTTCATAACCAATGAGATGTAGGTAATAATTTCTTTGGTTTTAAAGTATTTCACCACTAATGAGCCGTAGGTGATAACTTCTTTTAATTTGAAGTATTTCTATAGCCAATGAGGTGCAAGTAGTAACTTCATTGATTTGAAGTATTTTTATAGCCATTAAGACATAAGCGATAACTTCATTTAGTTTGGAGTGTTTGCATAGCTAATGAGACATAGGTAATAACTTCTTTAGTTTTGAAGCGTTTGTATAGCCAATGAGGCGTAGGTGATAATTTTTTCTAGTTTAAAGTATCTATATAGCCAATAAAGTATAAACAATGACTTCATTGATTTGAAGTGTTTCTATAACCAATAAGATATATGTAATAATTTCATGAATTTTTGTAGTATATTCATAGTCGATGAGGCATTAGTGATAATTTCATGAGTTTGAAGTGTTTCTATAGTCAATGAGGTATATACAATAACCTCTTTTAATTTAAAGTGTTTCTGTAGCCAATGAGGCATAAAAAATAATTTTATGAGTTTGAAAAATTTGTCGTAGTTTGTGAAGCATAGGTGATAACTTCTTTCGTTTTGAGATATTTTGTAACTTATGGGATGTAGGTGCCAACTTTATTTATTTGTTGTTTCATGAATTTTCTCTATATATCATTTGGCTAACTCAATGACTCAAGGACTTACAATAAAAAGATTTAAAGAGCACATCATTCACGTGGGGATTATCTTCTAAAAATAATATTATGTTTTCATTATTGCTTGTAATGTACTTGTTCATATTTTGTTTAGCATTAAACTGCTAGTTTTCCCAATTGAAGTGATTCAAATAACAAATTTTATTTTTAGTATTCCAATTGAAAGATGAAGTCCTTATGAATACTATGAGTTACTAGATAGGTTGATTGTGATAACCTATATGAGAATCTAGGGTGTGTTTGGTAATGAACTAAGGCTAAGGTTAATGTTAGGACTAATGAACCATTTTTATATACTAGTATTTTTTTAATCAAAATTAACCTTATAATAATTTAAAGTTCAAAAAATTAATTAATTTTTCATAATAATTTAATTTAATGATAGTGTAAAATAATTAATATTAATTTTTTAGCAAAAAATAGTTAGTGATTCCTAAAACGCTTGAGATGAATAAAGGTAAATTGAATATTATATTCGTTTTGTATTACTTAGATGATGTACATGAGAACTTATCGGGTATTTTCAATAAAATTGTATATCTAAATAATATATTTTTGATAGAAGCCCGAAACAATTTGAGTCTTGGGGGACACCATGGATTTCTAGGTACACTTGCATTAGGGTCTTTTCACAAAAAAGCAAAAATTTGAGCTGTCATAATGTAAATCTCTCGAATTTTTCCTTTATATTTGTTTTAAATTAAAGAAGACAAAAATTCAGCATGAATTTGTTAAAATTTATAGAAAAAATCTCTGCCTTTTTTTTATTCTGAGAGATATACAAATTTATTTTGTATAATTATTTTTTTTTAATGAAGTTTTACACCAAAGATTGGACTTCTAAACTCACATATATGAAATTCAGAAAAAGCGGGGAAGAAAAATTGACATAATACTACAATAATTTACGAAACCTACCACGGACCCAAGATTCTGTTCTCTCCTTTCGAAGTTGTGCCTTCAAAAAATCAAACGTCCAGTGCGCAGACGAAAATGATCAACATTAGGCTTTGTTCAAAAGATCAGGGCAAATGAATACGGACAATCTGTTCGGAAAAATCGGGTTACAGCGAAGAATCTCTTAATCTGAAAGTACCAGGATACCCTCCTCTCTTCTCGCCCACCCAACCGGTAAAGACAACCCGGTTAATTTTGATCGTGCGATGTAAATCTGACGGTTGGCCTTTCAAAGAAAATTAAATAAATTGGTTGGGGTTTATGGTCAGAACATACGCAGCCAAAAAAAAAACAAAAGGGTAGAGGCAGACATCGATAGGATGGAAGGGACCGACGAGGATGAGGGCATCAAACGATTTGATCTCAAATCCTTCTTCTACGATGAGGATATCGACTTTCTTATACGCAACAACGGTGATCAGGTCCAAAATTTTCTCTTGCTTTCATTGTTTTACTCTCAAATGTATATATGGTTCCAATCTTGAAAAGTTGATTAATGGCTCTAAAATTTTGCTTTATTAATCTTGTTCTTCAAAATTCTCCTAAACTGTTTTTTTTTTTTCAGTTTACGACTTCCTTGTTCGCAACAACGATGCACAAGGTCCCCATTTTTTTAGACTTTTTACTACTCACGATTATGTTTTTCTCGATTGCAATAATTTTCCCTTTGATTTCGATTATTAGCTTGAATTTTCATTATTAACTTCTTTCGTCCTTGAAGATTGTTATAAAAATGTTTCTTTTTTCTTTATTGTTACTAAGTTTATGATTTCTATTGTTTTCTAGCTTATTATTTCTGATATACAATTCTCATGCATGCCCTTGATAGTTGAGTGTATTTGTTATCACCGGGATTTCTTTGATTTACCTCTCACTATTTAGGTATTTCGGATAAAATCCTTTTTTTTTTTTTTCTGTGACATTACTATGCAAATTTGACGGGTTACAGGTTGAAATAAGCAATCTGGAAGGCAAAATTGTTGGTCTCTACTTCGCTGAGTCAAATTGTGAGGAAAGTCTATGGTTCACTCCAGAACTAATCAAAGTTTATGAAGAAATTGCTTCCAAGGATAAAAATTTTGAGGTTGTCCTTATTTCAAGGGATGCGTACTTCTTGGAGATGCCATGGCTTGCCATTCCATCCTCGGAGCCTGAGGTTCAAGAAAGACTCCAAGAGCTCTTGGACGTGAAGAGGCCACCTTATTTGGTCGTCATTGATCCGTGCGGCGAGATTCTTACTGAAAATGGAATAGAGGCTGTGAGGGACTATGGCTCAGATGCATATCCATTCACAGGCAAGAAGTTGAAACAATTGAAGGAGAAGAGTCAACCTCTTCTACACATGCTTGCCACTGCCTCCCGTGATTTTTTGATTTCAAATGATGGAACAATGGTAACTTATGAATGTGTGGATTTGTTGTATAGATTGAAGTTTCTAATCAGTGACCAACCTTTCCTCACTTTTCTTTGTAGGTACCCATCTTACAGCTTGAAGGAAAGGTTTTAGGTTTATTCTTCTGCAGTTGGTCTAATTGTTTTTGTCTCGACTTTATCCCTTTACTTAAAGAAGTATACAGTGGGCTAAAGCAAAGTGGTGAGAAATTCGAGATTGTGTTGGTACCTTTAGATGAGGACGAGGAAGCTTTCATTCATGGGTTTGCAGACATGCCATGGCTTTCGATCCCCTTTAAAGATGAGACTTGCAAGAGACTACGATTTCAGTTTGCAAAATATGATTTGGACTGTGGTTGTGGGTATATCCATTTATTAGAAATTTCTGAAACCCTTGTGATTGTTGGTTCTGATGGTTCGATTTTAAATGAGAATGCTACTGAACTTGTGCAAAGGGATGGTGTGGAGGCATACCCATTTTCACGAGAGAGAATGTATGAGCTTTCTGAGAAAGAGAAAGAAAAGATTGAATCTCGATCATTGGTGTCACTTCTTGGTTCAGTAGAGCGGGATTTTGTCATTCGAAATGATGGTACTAAGGTATATTAATCAAGCACACTGCTAGTGCTTAGGATAAAAAGCTCACTAACAGACACACAATTATCATGACCAACTTTATGAAATATATGTTATTACATTCAAGCTACCAATTCTCAAATTTGTGAGTGGTTTTTGATTTTCATCTTTTTTTTTTTACTACATGCCCTGACTTCTTCATTTTTTTGGTTCATTATGCTTGTAGACACATAAATATTTACCATACACACAATACCTCAGTCACAACCCAAATTTCAAAAGAATGCCTGAACTTTATGAAATATTTAATAAGTTCTACAAAGCCCTTGACTTTTTGGGTGGTGCCTTTTCTGTTCATATTAACATTGCATATTTAGCCTTTAGTAGTGCTTGTTTTTTCCTTTATTTTGAGTGTTTGCATGAGTCTATTGTGGTCCCATTGTATTTTTATGACCTTGTATAATGAACTATAAGGATCAAGAAGAAGTTTGGCAATGAAAAGCACCTTAGAGATTTGTCTGTATTCACAAATGGGCTTATGGATTATAGGAATAAAGAACTAAATGTGGCAATGATCATCCTTTTAGAAATGTCTATTCCTCAATTTTGCTGCCCAAAATTGTCTATGTAGTGAATAAAAGTTCTGTCATGGATGTATGTATAGAAATTTCTTGAATATACGTTTCCTATCCAACAATGAAATCCTTGCCAGCTTCATATACTTATTTTTCATTTTTCAATATTTGCACTTTTGCGCTTAGATGATGTTGGCTGGCATTGGAAACATATATTGATCTTTAATGTCAAACTCCACAGGTTAAGATAAGCAATTTTGAAGGAAAAATTGTTGCTATCTACTTCGCTGTTTATTGCAAGCCACTTGACAAGATGTTCAACCCAATATTGGTCGAGACTTACAAAGAGCTCGCTTCTATGGGTAAAGACCTCGAGATTATTTTTGTTTCAAGAGATGACGATGAAAATAAATTTAAAGAGTTGTTCTCCAAAATGTTGTGGTTTGCTATTCCATTCTCTGATTTTGAAGTCCGAAAAAATCTAAGTAAGCTCTTCAAGGTGAAGAACTTTTGCCATTTGGTGGTTCGTGATGGGACTGGCAAGCTTCTTTGTGAAAATGCATATCAAGCTACAAGGGACCATGGCTCAAAGGCATATCCATTCACTATTGAGAAAATCAATCAATTGAAAAAGGAACAACCTTTTCAGAGCCTACTGGGGTCTAATAGTTGCAACTTTTTACTCACGAAGAAAGGAAAAAAGGTACCTTCTCTCTTGATTAATCTTAAGAGTTGTTTGTTATTTTGTGGTTTTTTTCAATCATTCCACCACATCTATTACCAAGTAATTTTTATGAATATTCGTTATCACTCCTTTTTCAAGCACAAACGTATAATTTAGTAGTGGCAACCTGCTATAATAGGCTAGTAGGTTGCAATCGATTTCAAATGCTAAAGTGATTGCCGCAACTTGCTTGTTCTTTTATATGGTTTTTTAGTCACTAACATATGCTTCCACTTAAACACAGGTACCTATATCTGACCTTGATGGAAAAATATTAGGTCTATATTTTGCAGACGATAGTTACCCTGATACTATCCTATTACTTCAAGAAATGTATGAAAAGATGAAAGCGAGAGGAGAAAATTTTGATATTGTGTTTGTCTCAAATGGGAAAAATGAGGTTGCTGGCATGCCTTGGCTCACAATCTCCTTGGAGGACAAGAACCATGAGAAACTATTTGATCACTTTAACGTGTGTACCTCCAAATTGGTAGTGATTGGTCCTGATGGGAAAATCATGCATCCTGATGCTATGTTGCTTGTGGAAAAATATGGTGATGAATTATACCCATTTTCCCTTCAGAAAATAAAGGAGCTAGTTAAGAAGGATAAGACGAGAATTAGGCCAGAGTCTCTTCTTCTTTCATGGCAGAGAGATTATGTTTTTGGCAAAGAAGGCATCATGGTAAACTTCAGATAACTATATGCCTATTGTAGCACATTTTTCCATAGTCCATAACTAATAAGACGTCTGTGATCTGGTTAATGCTAATCATAGTTAATGCTCATGTTTTTGTTTTTTGCCTAGACATAAAGGAAACTTCTGGGTTTGTTAGTGATACCTTACCTTTAGATATAGGGACTATCCAGGAAGAACCATGTCATAAATCGCTCACCATATTTTGAAATTTGCAACTAAATGCTTCCGAAGTACTGAAAATTCCATAAAGAAGGACAAGTATTTATGAACAAATGAATGAACAAAATAATGAAAAAGACATCTGAAAATCACCAAAATATGCTTCACATTCTTCTCTACTGCTGGACCATTTTTACAATAAGTCAAATATAAAGATGCTATTGAGTAGTGTTGATATTTAAAAACCTTGAGCATAAATATGAACTTATCTTTATTTCTTTCTTCCTTCGTGTAGATTCCTGTGTCTAAGCTTGTTGGAAAGACCATTCTTTTATATTTCACCTTTATGCTGCGTGAAAGGGATAATATTTCTCCCTCCCTGCAACAACTCATCAGAGTATACCATGAGATCAAGGAGAAGCACTATGCATTTGAAGTGATCTGTCTGTCTGAATACCCTGACACTGAACACTACATTGAGGTCACATTAGGCTTGCCATGGCTTAAAATCCCATACGATGATTTGAGGAAGGAAATATTGTTTCAAAAGTTCAACATTAAGTATCACCCTTTTGTGGCAATCCCTCCAGCAGGATGCAGTGTCACGAAGGGAAAGAGACTTGAAGACTCCATCATGACCTTTGGAGCCAGTGCATATCCGTTCACTAGACGACGACTAAGAGAGCTGGAGACTCAGAAAAATGAGTTGGAAGCACAAATTAATGGAAAGCCAAACATGATGGCAAAAGGTGAAACACTCTATTGAGATGCATGAGCTCATGCTTACCATAGTTACTGCATTTCCAACTGGTGCAACCGGTGTCATTAGGAAGGAGATAGGTGGTATTTTTTCTCTGAAAGCTTTGACATCCGTTTACCATAGTTACTGCTTTTCCAACTGGTGCAACCTGTGTCATTAGGAAGGATATAGGTGGTATTTTTTCTCTGAAAGCTTTGACATCCGTTTGCATGTGGATTGTACTTTAGTGAATAGTGGGATCTAATTTTAATTCTTCCCTGATTTCAATTTAATTTCTTAGGTTTTGCTTCAATGTGTTTGTTCAGCTTGTGCCGTATAATTCACTATGTTATCCTCATTTTTTTTCCATGTGAAATATGGAGAATATACCCAAGTTGAAGAAGCTAGTTATATATTTTTGAAGTAGCTTGTCACTAACTTGTGTTAGTGGAAAATATTTTTTAGATGGTGGCAAGATTTTCTTTACTGGTGGGGATGAGTTAGAGCAGCATTTTTGTTAGCTTAACAGTAAGTTATTTTTATCCACTCAAGGCTCCAGACAAAAATACGAATGCCTGATGCACTTTCTTGTTTTCTTTTCTGTTTTTTCTAAAAAAGTAATTTTATTTTTCTTTATGTTCTGGTGGAACAACAGAAATTCATTTTTGATTGTAAGGGTGCCAATGGATGCACCGTCCCCTTGTGGGAAGTTTGTTAGAATAGGACGCTCCTATGGCTGCCTTCAAAGCAAAAGCAAAGCATGAAAACCTGGCACTGTGAGGCCAGCTAGACAATAGTTCTGCAATTTCTGAAGGTAACATTGGTTGCGGATAGGTCAATAGCTATAGATACTTTTGACAGCCAAGTAAGCTCTGGACAATCCTCAGGGCAAATTTAAACAATAAACTATGCATACAAAGAATATTTTGATATAAATTCAGGAGAATGCAAATTATGACTAAAATTTATTTATCATCATGGAGCAAGTCAAGTTGTTGGATGTCCAAATATCACAGGATGTTAAAAATCATGTTAATCCGTATTTCTGAAAACTTGCTCCATTTCAGTCTCTCATATCCTCATCTCGTTTGAATTAGAGTTTTGTTTTCATGCGCCTAACTTCATCAATCGATAATTTGGCTTATGATTATCATCCGGCCTTCCCTCTAGCTTTGTTCTCGCCATGTGTGCTTTTTTTGACGCTTTGGTAAACTCTCCTCTAGTGTTGTTCTTCCGATTTTTCTTATTCCCTTTGTTGTTCTCAATATTTTTCCTTGTCTCCGATTTCCATTCTTGTTCCATGTTCTTGACCTGACTATTACTGTGCATACTCTCCAATAACTCTTCGACAGTCTTCTCTCTATTGTTCGTGTCTCTACTATTTTCTTCATGACATTGTACTATCACAGTCATCCTCGACTCCCCCTCCATTTCTTGTTTTATTGTTGAAATTTTTTAGTGTATTTTTCCTCGATCTTGTCTTGCTTGATCCTTCTTATGTTGGTAGCTTGCTATTTGGTCATGACATTAGAGTTAATTGAGATCAATTCCGAAATTTTGTGATGATTGGGTCTTTAGTTATAATTGGAGGA
Source organism: Trichopus zeylanicus subsp. travancoricus (assembly GCA_005019695.1). Classification (NCBI taxonomy): domain Eukaryota; kingdom Viridiplantae; phylum Streptophyta; class Magnoliopsida; order Dioscoreales; family Dioscoreaceae; genus Trichopus; species Trichopus zeylanicus. Next base: position 3,956 of record RXID01015582.1, on the reverse strand, counting down.
AATGGTGTTTGGATGATATGAAGCAATTGATATTCTAATGCAATTTGATAGATTTCAAGCATATAATTTATTTGTACCTAAAACTCATTTTTGTATATAATGTATTAGCTTATATTAAAGATGTATTCATGAGTTAGATAATATGTATTCACTTCTTAGTTCATATATACCCATTATTCTATATACTTCTATTCATTCTGTTTCATATTGTATTCATTTGTTTGATAAATAATATATATTTTTATTTGTTACATGCTATTATGTATTTAGAATCCAAAATTGTACATCTATTCTTCTCAATATCATGAAATCATTAATATTTAAATGCCTACATAGATGAAATCAATCATATCAACTATTTTTCCTCTTCAAGTTATTGAAATTGCACTTCAAACTTCTTTCAAAACAAATCATAGCTTAACAAACTTTCATGTAAAAATAACTATCAATGTAAAGACACATCCCTTACCATTATACCTTGTAATTGCTGACAATTCTTTCAATGGTATTATCAAAATGCAATGAGGAAGATTAATATCAAATTTGAGCCAAAATGAAGATTGGATCAGAGCAAGAGTGGTCTAGGTTTCATTTTATACGCAAATACACATGAAAAGGAAAACATAATAGCAAATAGATAAATATTAGAACGCAAAAAATTGGCTTACAGATAAAAATGATGAACTCATAATAATAAATAACACATAAAAGTTTATAGGATATATCAAACCAATGAATACAATATGAAACAAAAATAAATAGAAACATACATAATAATGAGTACATATGAACTAAAAAGTGAATACTTATGAGCTAATTTGTGAATAGATCTCTAATATAAGCTGAACACATTATACAAAAAATAAATTGACATATTATATGCTTAAATTTTCCATAGAATTGCATCGAAATATCAACTGCCTCACATCATCCAAATACTATTTTCACTAGTTATAACTAAATATGCAATTTGTAGGTCTTCCCAGAATTTTAGATTTGGATGTTGTTGATAATTCTCTACCTATTATAAGGTGCATGAGATCTTTAGGAGTGATTGTGGGAGTTCTCTCACTAGACTCAAGATATACCCATCTTAATGGCTTGCGACTTGCTTTCATATGTACCTACAAGGAAAAGAGAAAGATTTTATGAGTTTTTTGAAGTACAATATCAAATAAATAATAATAAATAAAATAAAATAATTGGTAGAAGCTTACCCACCATCTTGACGGCCCAAAGGTCTCTCTAATCCCTTTTAGGTTTCCTACACAATGAAACTATATGCTAGTAATGATGGTAAATTCTAAATTATGAATCTAATATAGATGCAAAAATAAAAAAAAGAAAAAAGAAAAGCAAAAGAAGGAAACAAAGAACATGATGATGCCATGCAACCTTTATGCTGGCCTTCCCAAGAATGTCATTATTGTAGAGTGTTTTCACCTCCCTGAGTCTAATCAGAATTGTAGACCCGAGCATTTGGGATTTTGTAGACCCGAGCTTTTTATGTCATTATGGAATCACCATAATATTTTGAATTGCTCTATAGTCTTGCACTTTTTTAGGATAGTTACAACAATTTTTCTTTTTTTCTATCATCTTCTTCTAGTTTTTCTTGCACCTAGTACAATTATTAAGGCATATTTGGAAAGTGAAACATGATCTCTAACTTTCTAATTATTACATGTATTCCATTTGAATTTGCTATTTTGATATTTGATTTTTGAGTTTCGTCCATACTATTATTTTAGTTGTTATATAAATATAGATGACAAAAAATCTTATCTTGTTCATACTATTGTATATGCATATGCTTGAACCTAACATTTGTGTGTCTCATACCATTATTGTTATATTTGCATATGTTAGTAGTCATAGAATCGAATATGAAGTTAAATATAAAAAATGCTCAAGTTTGGGGTTATGTTGTTATGGTTGTCATTTGCATTGTAATGTGCCATTTGCTTAATAAAAGGAAAAGCAGAATAGGATGTGTACCCTCACGCTATAGGAATTTACTTAGAAAAGTCATATGAATAATATTTTGCATAGTGGTATTGACCACTGTGTAGCTTACCTAAGGATGGATGTCCCTGTCTTTTTGAACCTCTCAACGATTATACGAGACAGATTCCTTCTACACAACACAATCCATGTCTCGATCGAGAAATAATTGACTATATTTCTCCATATTCTTGGTCACAACAAGAAAAGTAGGATCATCAAAATCAATTTTTGTCAATTGGGAGAAACCATAAGTTGCTACTTCAATGCATATCTACAGGTCATTTGTACAATTAAAGATAAGTTGGTCACACAAGCTATCCCATCCACACCCAACATAATAAATTATCCATCTTATTACCCTTGGTTCAAGATAAGTATGACATCACCATGGACCAAAATGTATCATTAGCAATACAAATTATTTGCTAATACTAATTTATTCTTGTAGGCTTGAATCAGATTTGTTGATGGCACTCACATAGATGACACTATTTTTCTAGATCTAGTTTTACATTTCGCAATCGTAAGGGTGTCATTCAAAACGTACTCACAGTTATGGACACAAGTCTTAAATTTTTATACGTGTTATCTAGGTGGGAGGGCTCGACGAATAATTTTGTCATTCTTAAAGATGTCATATCCCGACCACCACCCTACGGGCTAAGGTTAATCGAATGTAGAGTTTGAGCTAGTCAGTCAGATTTTTTCTTGTGTCTAACTAATAGTTTACTCATAATATTTTGTTTGAACCCCCATGGGTAAATATTATATGGTAGATGCCGGCTACATAATAATAATGAGATTTATTGCTCCATATCATGGTGTACGATACCATGGTAGATAGGGCTTTTGGCATTCTCAAAAGATGCTTTGCAGTTTTCCAGAAGGCAACACAATTTCTTTTGAAAACCCACATTATCATGGTGCTTGCTTCCTGTTTCATTCACTATTATATCCTTACCATTGATCCTTTGGATGTGTTGCTGAATAAACCATTGAAAGATCATGAATATGAGTATATGGTGTTGGCTTCTATCCAAAGAGAGTAGAGAGAGGAGAATAGATAGTGGGTCAAAATCAGAGATGCTTTGGCTAAAGAGATGTTGAATGACTATATTGCTTGATTGTATTATACTTTAATAAACTATTGCATTTTGATGTGAACTTAATGCTACTTTGTGTACTATTTATTTTATGAGATACCATGTGCTTATAATATGTCATGTGTTTACTCTTCATGATAATATACTTTATTATGTCTATTATATTATGTGTTTATTTTGTGTTATAATATTTGATCGAGATTAAATGTGAATAATTATTTGAACTAAATGCTATTTTGTGTATTATATGGCTAAGGATATGGAGTTCAATGATTCTCAAAGTGTATCAATGGCTGAATTGCTACATCCTCAATTCATCCAAGACATGAGTGCAGGGACCTCGGGCAAAACAAAAAAGACAGTGACCCCCAACAAAAGATGGTCTTTGAGATGCTCTAAGTGCATGATTAACTTTCTAGTTGAATAAGCAATTGTAGGACTTTGAGTGGACAAGTCTTTGAAATGGGTTACTTTTATTGTATGTGCCACTTTGGCCAACAAATAGTTCAATGAGAATTACAGCATGGAACATATCGAGAATCACTATCACATACTTAAGAAAAGGTATGTTACTATCAAAACAGCTAAGGATAATAGTAGCGCTGGATGGGATGATGTGAATAAGGTCATTAGGATAGAGCCTAAGATGACTTGGGCCTACCTGAAGGTATATAACTAGTTTGTAGTATCATAAACCATTTGTTATATTCATTCTCTTATTTTCTTATGTTTCTATCACTATGAAAATAATGACACCAAGCCTTACATCAACGAACCTATACATATGTATGATGAGCTAAGGATAATATGTGGTGATGATCAAGCCACAAGTTCTTTTGCTAGGAC
>RXID01015581.1:0-36185 GCA_005019695.1 Trichopus zeylanicus subsp. travancoricus | reverse complement strand
TGAAGAGATGGACTCTCTTCAAAAGAACCATACTTTGGATCTGATGAAATTACCAAAAGGTAAAAGAGCAATTGGTTGCAAGTGGGTATTTCGAAAGAAAGAGGATTTCTCTGAGATAGATGGTGTTAAATTCAAGGCCCATTTAGTTGCAAAATGGTATTCACAAAAGGAGGGTATTGACTTTAATGAAATTTTCTCTCCTGTGGTTAAACACACATCTATTCATTTTCTACTTGCTTTAGTTGCTTTTCATAATCTTGAGTTAGAACAGCTTGATGTCAAAACTGCCTTTCTGCATGGAGAATTAGAAGAACAATTTTTTATGCAACAGCCTGAAGGGTTCATCCAAGAAGGCAAAGAAAATTTTGTTTGCAAGTTGAACAATCACTTTATGGTTTGAAACAGTCTCCAAGGCAATGGTATAAAAGGTTTGACAGTTTTATGCTGGGTCAAGATTTCATCCACTGCAAACATGATTGCTGTGTTTATTTTAAGATGCATGCCAATAACTCATTTATTCTATTGCTTCTTTATGTTGATGATATGCTTATCGCTACTCAAGACATATCTCTACTGAATGATTTAAAGTTTAAAATGAAAAAGGAATTTGAGATGAAAGATTTAGGTGCTGCAAGGAAGATTCTCGGTATGGAGATTGATCGAGATCGAAAGCATGGACAATTATGGCTTAAACAGAGCAAATATCTCGAGAAGATTATTTCTCGTTTTCACATGCAGAATTCAAAATCCGTCAGTACTCCTTTGGCATCTCACTTCAAGCTTTCAGCTCAACAATGTCCTTCTACGGATGAAGAGCATGCATACATGGAGAACATCCCATTTTCAAGTGCTGTTGGAAGTCTAATGTATGCTATGGTATGCACAAGACCTGATATTGCACAAGCAGTCAGTATTGTTAGTCGTTACATGGCAAATCCAGGAAAACAGCATTGGCAGGCCATGAAATGGCTATTAAGATATATTAAAGGTACTCTTAATATTGGTTTATGTTTCGACAGGAATACAGTGCAAGAGGCCAAAATTATTGGCTATGTCGATTCAGACTATGCTGGAGACCTTGATCGACGCCGATCCCTCACTGATTATCTTTTCACTCTTTGTGGAGAACCTATTAGTTGGAGGTGTACCTATTAGTCTGAGTATATGGCAGCTACAGAAGCCGTCAAAGAAGCCCTATGGCTAAAAGGTTTGGCAAGTGAAATTGGTTTTTCTCAACATGTTCTTCCTATTTTTTGCGACAGTCAGAGCGCCATACACCTTGCGAAGAACCACATGTATCATGCCAGATCAAAGCATATAGATGTCCGATTTCATTTTATTCGGGATATTATTGAAGACGGCGAGATTTCTTTACAAAAGATTCATACTTCAAGAAATCCTGCAGATATGTTGACGAAGGTGATTCTGATTGATAAGTTCAACCTCTGTTTGGACTTGATCAATATTCAAGGTCGTTGATCCTATCCCAGGAGGTAATGGTAAAGACATCTATTGAAGATTCAAATTCAGATAATAAGATGATTCGAGCCAAGGTGGATATTGTTGGCTTTATGGTGTCTCGAATCCGGATTTTTCGGATAGTCTTAATTATATTAATGGGCCTAATCCTTATCTAGATTTATCTTCTAGAAGTCTTAAATTAGTAGAAGTCTTATTTAAGTCAGTCTTCTATTTTGACTCAAACATCATTAGGCCACATCTATAAATATCACCATTAATTGATCAGAGTATCAACATATAGAAAATCGAGCGTGAGCGTTGGTGCTCTTGGAGTTTCGTCTCCGTCGTTGTAATCTTCTCCTTTTCTCTTCCTCATCAATACAATATTCTCTGGATCGTCTTCCCACATATATCTCTTGTGTGCTATCTTTTCCTCTTTTCTGTTCTTCCTCTATATTGTGAATTGTGGTGGACATCGATATTTTCCGCAACACATATTGTCCAGAGAAATTTTCCACGCGTTCGCGAATTTGTGCGCTCCTGACTTATGAACTCGAATTATGAACTAGAACATCGTACCTGGAGCCATGTAGCCATAGGAGCCAGCAAAGATCGTCCAGTTAGATCCATCAGGTGTTAGCAGCTTTGCCGTGCCAAAATCAGCGACCCGAGTCTCAAAGTCAGCCTCTAACGAGATGTTGTTCGGCGATATATTGCAATGAACTACCAGAGGCGAGTAGGCGTCATGCAGGTATGCTAAGGCATGAGCCACTCCTTGAATCCCTTTTACTCTCATCGCCCGATCAAACTTCCTTCCTCCATCGCTGTACAATACTTTCTTCAAGCTTCACCTCTGCACGTGTTCATACGCTAAATACATAACCTTGTTCCTCGAGCAATAGCCGTGTCGCTTCACAATGTTCCGGCGTCTATCCTCAGTTAGCAGCCGGATCTCATTCTCAAAGCTCTTCTTGTTTGTTTCTACAATGTCACTGCTGTCTGAAAGATGCAATCGCTTCACTGCCACTACTTGGCCTGTCGATAACTCAGCTTTGTAGACACTCCCGAAGCCTCCTTTTCCAATGCAATAAACTTCATTGAAGTTATCAGATGCATTCATGATGTCGATGAAGGTGAACTTCCCTTCTCTCTCCCAAATCAAAGATTCAGAAGACTCACTGTAAGAACTCTCAGCATCAGTAACTTCTTTCCTTTGTCCGTTACATGCTGTAATGAATAATGTAACTGCGTCCGGTACTATGGACAATCCGGTGATTGGAATAGCAATGGATAGAATGAGAACTGTTATGTTTCTTATGACTGTGATTGGTGTTATAATATCAGGTGTGATAAATTAGTCCCACATCGGATATTGGATAGATAGGGTCCAATATATATAGTGAAAAAGGCTCATATCCCATGAGCTTGAGCTTTTGGGATGGTTTGATGTCTGGCTCATTATATTATTCCGCTTCGACACTCTTTCGACTCCCCCAACAAATGGTACCAGAGCTTCAGGTTCGAAGCTGTGCAAACTCTTAAGACCGAAATTACCGTGATGGTGCGACTGAATTAAGTCGTATGTTAGTTTCTCTTTAAAAAAAAAAATCAAAAAAATGAGATAAAAACCCGTTGATGTGAGTCACACGGTGGAACTGGTCGAGTAAAAAAGTTCTTAATTAAGGTGTGATAAATTAGTCCCACATCGGATATTGGATAGATATCCAATATATATAGTGAAAAAGGCCCATATCCCATGAGCTTGAGCTTTTGGGATGGTTTGGTGTCTGGCTCATTATATGAATCTGATTTAACACTCTTGCGGCTCCCCAACAATTGGCAGAGGAGGGCATTCCAGTAACACGTCCACACAATCCTGAATTCCCTCCATAGGCTTCCAAGAGTGCCTTTTTAAAGGCTTTTCCAGTTGGAATGGCGCCCATCAGACTGTTATATGAGAAATCGAAAGACACCAGGCTGTACATGCCTGACAAATCTTCAAGAATCTGGCCTGAGAGATTGTTGTGGGACACATGAGCTGCTGTAGAGATGTAAGCTTTGCTAAATTGGAAGGTATTGATCCAGAGAGCTCATTCCTACTGAGATCCAACAGAATCTGAAGAGCAAACAAGTTGCCAAGCTGATATGGTACTGTGCCTTTTTAAAGGCTTTTCCAGTTGGAATGGCGCCCATCAGACTGTTATATGAGAAATCGAAAGACACCAGGCTGTACATGCCTGACAAATCTTCAAGATCTGGCCTGAGAGATTGTTGTGGGACACATTGAGCTGCTGTAGAGATGTAAGCTTTGCTAAATGGAAGGTATTGATCCAGAGAGCTCATTCCTACTGAGGAATCTGACGAGCAAACAAGTTGCCAAGCTGATATGGTATAAGGCCTGGCGCCCATCAGACTGTTATCTGAGAAATCGAAAGACACCAGGCTGTACATGCCTGACAAATCTTCAAGAATCTGAGCCTGAGAGATTGTTGGGGACACATTGAGCTGCTGTAGAGATGTAAGCTTTGCTAAATTGGAAGGTATTGATCCAGAGAGCTCATTCCTACTGAGATCCAACAGAATCTGAAGAGCAAACAAGTTGCCAAGCTGATATGGTACTGTGCCTTTTTAAAGGCTTTTCCAGTTGGAATGGCGCCCATCAGACTGTTATATGAGAAATCGAAAGACACCAGGCTGTACATGCCTGACAAATCTTCAAGAATCTGGCCTGAGAGATTGTTGTGGGACACATTGAGCTGCTGTAGAGATGTAAGCTTTGCTAAATTGGAAGGTATTGATCCAGAGAGCTCATTCCTACTGAGATCCAACAGAATCTGAAGAGCAAACAAGTTGCCAAGCTGATATGGTACTGTGCCTTTTTAAAGGCTTTTCCAGTTGGAATGGCGCCCATCAGACTGTTATATGAGAAATCGAAAGACACCAGGCTGTACATGCCTGACAAATCTTCAAGAATCTGGCCTGAGAGATTGTTGTGGGACACATTGAGCTGCTGTAGAGATGTAAGCTTTGCTAAATTGGAAGGTATTGATCCAGAGAGCTCATTCCTACTGAGATCCAACAGAATCTGAAGAGCAAACAAGTTGCCAAGCTGATATGGTACTGTGCCAGACAGATCATTTCTGCTAAAATCCAACAGCAACAAATGATATAGATTTCCGAGGCTTGCTGGGATTTCACCAAAGAGCATGTTCCCTGACAAGTCGAGATGACTAAGCTGGCCCAAACCGCCAAGTCTGGAAGGTATCTTGCCTGACAACAGATTGTTGCTGAGATTGAGGTTGAACAGCAGATTCAAACCATCAGGTGGTATTCTTCCCGTCAGCAAGTTTGAGCCCAAGCTCAGATCTTGGAGGTTTGTCATGTTGCTAAAATCCACCAGAATCTCACCCGAGATGCTATTCCCATCAATATGCAGGAATTCCAAGCTAGTGCATCGCTCCCAATCTGGTGACAGAGTTCCGGTTAGCCAGTTCCCGGTGAGGTCCAAGTAGATGAGGTCTGGATGCACCCTGAATGCCTCCGATATGTCTCCGTTGAACTGGTTGCCCTCCAGCCGCACCCGTATCAGTCTTGTGCAGTTCCGCAAGCATGAAGGCAGTGGTCCAGAGAAGTTGTTGATGTTCACAGTCAAGTAGGTGATATTAAACCCAGTGCATAAAGACTCCAGCAGCTCACCAGAGAAGCTATTATTGGAGAAGCTTACATTGTACAGCTGACCATCCTGCCCAAGACCAGCCGGAATCCTGCCTTTGAGCTTGTTGGTGAAGACAGGGATGTCTTTGAGGTTTTCAAGCTTAGCCAAAGTGCTTGGCAGCTCCCCCTCCAAATAGTTAGTGTTGATGTCTAGCAGTTCCAATGCAGTAAGGTTCCCTATCTCTGCTAGAATCTGGCCGGTGAGTTTGTTGTAGGACAAGGCCAGGATGCGAAGCTTCTTTAGGCTCCCTATAGTCGGAGGTATCGGCCCCGATAACAAGTTCACTGAGAGGTCTAATTGGGTTAAATTGACCAAGTTGCCTATCTCTGGCTGGATAGGACCGGAGGAATTGTTGCTGAAGAGGTACAGGACATCCAGCTTGGTCACCAGCCCGACCTCCGGCGGTATTTGCCCTGCGAAAGTGTTTGTCTGCACCTGAAATGATATGAGCTCTGGCCAGTTCTTGAAAAACTCCGGCAAGATCTCACCAGAGAGTGAATTGTTTGAGATGCCAAACTCCCTCATTTTTGTAAGATTAGCAAAAGATGGCGACAAGCCGCCGGTGAGAGAGTTAATGGACAGTTCAATGAAGTTGAGGTTGGTGCACTGGCCGAGCTCGGCGGGAATGGAGGAGTTCAATCCAGCAAGCTTAATATTGATGAGTTCAAGCATTGTCAACTGACCTAGAGCAGAAGGGATGGCACCACCTAATGAATTGTTAAAGAGTTCCAGAATGTGAAGCGTGGAGATCGACCCGAGGACTGGCGGTATCCCTCCAACGACATTGTTCGTCCCAAGAAGGAGGTCTCGGAGCGGCAACTTTGAAAGAGAGGCAGGAATAACACCATCAAATAAGTTGGAGCTAAGGTTGAGGTACTGAAGATTAACCAAACTCGTAGCCAAAGAATCCGGTATGGGCCCCGAAAATGGATTCTCCGAAAGATCAAGGTACATTAGATTTGTGCATTTGAGTATGAAAGATAAGAATTCAACAGCCAAATTATTGAGGTGCAGCGAAAGATGAGCTAAGGTTGGGATTCCGGTGAATTTGGAGAAGTTCGGTGCCTCTAAGTAGTTAGAGCCAAGATCAACGTACCGCACTTTCGGTAGATAGCGGAGCTGATAGGGAATTACTCCGGCGAGGTTGTTGTTGTTGTAGAGCCGGAGGTCAAGGAGCTCTAAGAGACCGGCAATCTCCGGGGGGGCCGCTGCGCTTTGATTTTACCCATTGACGCAACACCGGCGAGAAAAATAAATTTAAAAATAAATTAAATAAATTTATATGCCTTATAATTTGAAATAAAATGCTGAAATTTTATCTATAATTTTCAACTAATCCACATCGAATTTTTACCACTCTTTCATATAGAAGAGTTGAAAAAGAGAAAAAATTTTAAATAAAAAAAATGGCTTCGAAACAAGACGAGAACGAAGAAAAATTGATAATTTTTCATTTTCTCATTCTGTCTCTGTGCCTCTCTGTTTCGTGAATTGTAACTGACTTTTATTTGACTTTTTATAAAAAAACCCCAGTTAATTATAATTATAAATTAAAGTTTTATAATTATAAATAAGACTAAATATTTACAAAAAAGTTCAAATCTCAAATAATTCAAATAAATTAATTTAAATCCAGATTTTCAGTTAGATTTAGTAGCATAAAATTTACCCTCCTCCAATCAGACAACCTCAAGGTAAAATCAGATACTCAGTATACTGTAAAACATTCTGACCCATTATGGAACACTTAAATGAACACACACATATAAAATTTAGCTCCGTCTATACTGTCATCCATTGTCATATAAATATCAATCAGATAGTTAAATTTGAGTCACTCATTACATTTTCAAATTGTCTGACTCGAATTACACAATCAAACTTATTTTAAAAAATAAATCAATAAACAGTTTATAATGCCACAGAACTGACATCCCCTACTTGGCATATAGATATGTTTATATATATAAATATATAGGTAGATGTATATTAAAAATAATTTTTGAGAAATCAATTTTTATATGGGATCCCAACTGTGCAATTCAAAAATAATGAACCATATCACTCTTATTTAGTAATCCTCATACATACCCAATCATGGATGGATGTATACTAAAGATATATCAACTATTTTCATGTCAAAACAAATAAAATACTACATCAGTTAAGTTGAATAACATCAAAAATAAGTATAAACAATGTGCTCGTAGAATAAAGTATACAATAAAATATAACGGTAGTGAGAATTTTCATACCTTTTTCACTAACGGTCTATTCAATTCGTGCTTCTCTCATAAATATGTCACTTAGATGCACAAATTTTACTGAGAACATCCCACAAGTGCTAATGTTCTTCATCTAAGTGAGAGGTATAAAATGGATATGATGCCCAGTTATACTTTCACCTCAAGTATTTCAGAAATTACTTACACATGATCACTAGATCCTCATGTACATGGTCATCATCAATCTACCAAATAACCCATGGTATTCTCAAGGACTTCATCTTCTAAATTGAAAGATTAAAAATAAAACACATCAATGGAATCACTTCAAATAGGGAAAGTAATCTTTTATTGATAAACAAATAAAAAAATATGTAATTATCAAAATATAATATCATCTCTACAAACTATCCTCATATGATTGACATGCTCTTTAAATATTTTCACCGCAAGACCTTTAGTCATTAGGCCAGCTAGATTATTTGCAGAAGAGATCCGTGAAATAATAATATTCTTTTTCTGAATTTTTTCACGGACATAATGAAATTGCAATTCAATATGTTTTGTTTCAGAATGACTTCTAATATCCACAGTAAGAGATATAACTGCATTATTATTACAGACTATTCGAATTGGCCTATTAATATAATCAACCATTTCAAGGTCAGAAAAAATATATTTTAACCACATAGTATATTTACTGGTTTCATAATAAGATATATACTTTGCCTCCATAGTTAACAAAACAGTAATAGTCTGTTTCATACTACGCTATAAAATAGCTTTTTCTACCAAAATAAACACATATCCAAATATTGACTTCAAACTATCTTCACATCCTTTCCAATCAGAATCTGTATATTCAAGATCATTTAATAGTTTATAATCATCAAATAAGAGCACATAATTTTGGGTTTTCTTTAAATAACGAAAAACCTTTTTAACTGTTCTCCAATGAGTCATTGCTGAATTACTCTAATATCTATCAAGAAGTTCCACAACAAAAGTAATATCTAGACGAGTATAGATCATCGAGTATATCAAATTGCAAAAGCTGAAGCATAGGAAATTTTTCACATCTCTCGTTTTCTAATTTCATTCTGAGGATATTATTGAAGATTAAACTTATCACCTTTGACTATAGGTGATTCTCTAGCGTTACAATTATCTATACCATATTTCTGAAGAATTTTTGCAATATATGTCTCCTAAGAAAGCCCAAGTAATCAATATTTTCTGTCTTTGTATATTTTAATGCCCAAAATATATGAAGTATTATCAAGATTCTTCATTTCAAAGACTATAGATAACATCTTTTTTTAGTTTCTCTGAGAGAATTCAGTTCATTATCAATTAATAAGATATCATCAATATATAACATCAATATTTAAACTTTACCTCCCACTAACCTTTAGATATATACAATCATCAGCCATATTCTCCCAAAAACTAAATTTCGTGATTGCATCATGAAATTTAATATACTACTATCGAGACGCTTATTTTAAATTATAAATAGATTTATGTAGTCTACAAATTTTTGTTTTGTTACCTTTTCTGACAAACTCTTTTGGTTGAATCATATAAATTTTTTCTTCAAGAATTTCATTCAGAAATGTTGTTATAATATCCGTCTGAATGAGTTCATAGTCATAGTATGCAACCAATACCATAAAGTTTCTTAATGAATCTTTTCTAGAGAGTACAGAAAATGTCTTATCATAATCAATTCCTTCTCTCTGAGTATATCCTTTAGCAACTAACCTTATGTTATACTTGTCAATTTCATCATTGGCTTTCAATTTAGTTTTACAGACCCATTTACAACCAATTGGTTTACAGTTTATAAGAGTTTGCACTAGAGACCAAACCTCATTTTTATATATTAAGTCAATTTCTCCAATCATTGTATTCAACTAGAATTTTGCATTCTCACTGCTTATGACTTCTGAAAAATTTAATGGATTATTATTTTCTGTGATCAATGACACAGGCATCTCATGTAAATTATCTGAACTCTGAATATGCATATCTCTAGTTTCTTCTACATATATAACGTAATCATTTGATATAATTGATTTACAAATTCATCTGAGTCTTTCATCTGACTGGTTTGGCATAGTCATGGGTGCTTCATCTTATTTAGCTCTATCTGACTTATCCTCAACTTTAATTCTTTTGCTCTTATTTCCTATGACAGATGTGTCATGTTCAATAAATTTGACATTTCTACTTTCAAATATAAAATCCTGAACAATATTATATAATTTGTAATCTTTAGATCTTTCCGAAAAATCAATGAACTTACAGCTTAAACTTCGTGTTGCAATTTTTGACATATTAGGTTCAACAATTCTAGTTTTTGCATTACAACCTCAGATTCTAAGATGATTCAAACTAGGTTTTCTACTAAGTCATACCTCAAAAGGAGTTTTAGGAATAAATTTGGATGGTACTCTATTTAAAATATATATAGCCATTTTCAGTGTTTCGCCCCATAAAGAGTCTAGTAATTTACTGAAAACCAACATACAACGTACCATGTCCATCAAAGTCATATTCCTTCTTTCTGCTACTCCATTTTGCTCTACATTACTTGGAATGGTAGTATTTGCAATGATTTCATATTCCTGTAAAAAGTTTCACAAAATATCTAAAGTGTATTCACCTCCTCTATCTGACCTGATAGCTTTAATTTTTCTTCTCAGTTGATTTTCAACTTCACCTTTATATACTTTAAATATTTCAAAAGTATCCGACTTTCTATATAGCAAATACACATATCCATATCGTGAATAGTTATTAATGAATATTACAAAATACCTCTAGTTGTTCTTCGTGGCTATCCCATTTGGACCACAAACATTTGTATGGATTAAATTTAATAAATTATCAGACCTTAATGCATTTGAAAATGATGCTTTTATCATCTTACCTTTAATACAATCCACACAGATACCAAAATTGTCAAAATTTATATTCTGCAGAATTCCGTTATGACAGAGTCTCTCCAATTTGTCTTTACCAATATGACCTAAATAATAATGTCATAAACGAGAAGAATTCTTATCCAACTGTACATTCTGATCATAAAAAAATATATATCTGGAATCAATATTATAGCACTGTACTGTAGAGTCAATTTCCAATTTTACATGGAATTTATATAAATCATCAGATACAGTACCAGCAGCAACAATAACACTATCATTCGGATCACAAGAAAATATACATTTGGAATCAATATTATAGCAATGTACTGTAGAGTCAACTTCCAATTTTACATACAATATATATAAACTATCAGATACAGTACCAGTAGTAGCAACAACAACATATCATTTATCAGAGATATACAGTCTTTGCCAAAAACAAAATAGTAACTAGCTTCTGTAAATCTAGAGACTGATAGTAAGTTACATCTTATACTTAGTGTAAAAACTGTATTTGACAATAAAACAGTATGACCACCATGGAGAATCAGAGTGTATATCCCAATACCGACGACCTCAGTTTGCTCATTATTGCCCATGAATATATGCTTTTTATGATCATCTGGTTTTCTTAGGTCTAGGAATCCCTGCATAATAGTTGATATATGGATCGATGATCCCGAGTCCACAATCCATGCATCAGAAGAAACATCAATATAATTTTATCCAAAATAAACTAGACATTCCAACTCATGTCCTTTGGAAAATTATGTCAAAATTTGCTCTCAAACATTCCCATATTCAACCAATTTTATATTGCAAAGCTTGTAAGTTAAAGATAATTTCTTGGTTTTAAAGGACCCAACAAACTTGTCATGAATACTCTGAAACAATTTTTTGGCAGAATAAATATTAGGTAAATTGGTACGAATTATTTCAGAAATTATTCTTCTGATTATCAGTTTTGCTAATTTATCTACTCTATGACATTTTTCAAACTGAGATCTTTCAAACTGCTTAGACCCAATAGGCGATTCAGTAGTGTCAAGAGCAATGTCAGAAACTTGAAATGCCAAATAAGCCTCTAGTTCACTTTTCCAAGTCAAATAATTTGATTCATTCAAGATCTCGATCTTGAAGAGCTAACTATTAGATTTCATACTATAAATTTTACAATGGATAGCTCAAATACACAACAAATAAATTTCAATAATAAATAATCCATGATTCTATTGATTTAAATAAGAATTATCATTGTGATCTTATATTAGCTCCTTTGAGAGACTAACACAAACCACGACATCACGCAAATCACAAGTAAAACCAGAATTGGAATTAAATTATGATCTTATACTACCTCTTTTGGGAGAATAATACAAATCACGAGATTCCGCCAATAAAAATCATAATAATCATAATAAACAATAAAAGTTTATTTTGGCTTCCTTTTATTATCACAAATAAATTTTTAAAATATCTAATATTTATTTCTTCTCTATGCCAACTCAACCTTTTAGTCAAATTAACTAGAGTTAAAAATAAATATAAAATAATAATATTTATAAATTAAAATAATTTTAAAACTCTGAAAAAATATTTGATTATTTTAACTTATAAATTTAACTACGAGTAAATAATAATAAAAATTTATTTTCATTAACTCAAATAGTCATTAGCTTAATTAATCAAGATTAATTAATCTTGATTAACACAATCACGACCCGAGATTGAATTTGAATTGCAATTCAATTGAAATGAATTACATTGAATGGCAATTTTGCATAAAAACCCTTTCAAAATTTTAATTTATAAAAGAATTTTAAAAATTCAATAAATTTATGAAAATTCACCATAAATCAAAATTTTGAAATCCAATCTCAAATTTTTCTCCACCAATAAAATTATGGATACCAATAGGCTATTCAATATCATTTTCAATCAAAACTTGAAACAAAAACTCGATTTTCCCAAATTGGATTTCTAGAAATTCAATAGAAAATAAATTATAACTCGATTTTCGTGAATCAACCATCAAAAATAGGCTCTGATTTTACATGTTAATGCAAGACTCGTGAGAAAAATGAGTTTAAAATTAAATTAAATAAATTTACAAACTTTATAGCCTAAAATAAAATTCTGAAATTTTTATCTATAATTTCCAACTGATTCATCTTGGGTCTTTATCATTCTTTGATGGGGAAGAGTTGAAAAAGAAAAAAAATTTCAAATAAAAAAAATGACTTCGGAACGAGACGAGAACGAAAAAAAACTGATAATTTTTCATTCTCTCACTCTGTGCCTCTGTTTCGTGAATTGTATCTGACTTTTATTTGACTTTTTACAAAAAGATCCCCCAAGTTTATTATAATTACAAATCAAAATTTTTTAATTACAAATAAGATCAAATATTTATAAAAAGGTATAAATTTCAAATAATTCAAATAAATTAATTTAAATCCAAATTTTCAATCGAATTCAGTCTCATAAAATTTATGCTCTTTCAACTAGGTAATCTCAAGGCAAGACTATATGCTAAGTATATTATAAAACGTTCTGACCCATCATACAACACCAAAATGAGCACACACATATAAAATTTGATTCCGTTTATACTATCATCCATTATCATACAAATATCAATTAAACAGTTAAACTTGAGTCACTCACTATATTTTCAAACTGTCTGACCCGAATTACATAATCAAACTTATTTTAAAAAATAAATCAATAAATATTCTATAAGGTCACAAGAATAACAATCGCATTCTCTAAGCTGAGCTTGGAGAGAGAAGAGATGTTTGCCAGAATGGTGTCGTAGATAATATTGTAGTTTAGGTTGAGGCGGGTCAGGTGCGGGAGAGAGGTGAAGTTGAGTTCGTCGAGAGTGCCATTGTGGTTACACAGTAGGGAAGGTTTATCTCGACGATGTTGTTGGACGTGTCACAAGTGATGTCAAACCATTTGTAGTGGTTGGAGGAGTTGGTGAGGCTTCATGAGCTCAGAGAATCCGAGCTGAGCAAGCTTGACTTCCATTTGAGAAGGGGCTCTGCCTTTGTTGCCGCTCTGGATTGCAAGGAACAGAAGAAGAAGAAGAAGAAGAAGACCATCCTCGTTGTGATTTTTCACTGTGAGGCTAAATTGAATTTGACTTCCCTATTCGTGAATGCATATTGGCAATTTTGTTATATATATATATATATATTTATTTATATTTATTTATTTATTTATTTATTTATATTTTTATTTATTTATTTATTTGTATTTTTATTCGTGTGTTTGAGAGTGACTCAATTCACTAGCAAACCAAAAGTAAGCTGCAGATACAGTGGCGTTTCCACAATTTCATTTAGTCAGGTCTAATGTAAATCTAACACCATAAGAAATGGAAAGAGGAAAAGATACAGAATGTATGGACTTGTATTTTATTTGTTATTTTGCATGTCACCTACTGATCTAGAATGAAGGACCTCGTTCTCCAGATACCATTTCCTCCAAATCCAAGTCAGGATCCTCCCCTCCCTCCGTGCACACTACTAAATGCAAGTTGGTTCATGTTTACTAATCTAAGCCAATGCCACGATTACTAGCACTATTTTTGGCGAATGTTAGGCCTTTTTTTCTGCATGGAGGCTCCGGAGAACAGCCCCAAAGGGCTACTTGGAGAACTAGACTCCATTTTTGTACTCTATGCTGATGTGATGGTCAACTATGGCTAGTTAGGTTGGAGTTAGATTTACAGGCGCGTATGAAATCAAAACTATCTCATAATGATCACATGTAATACTCATTAATAGTCAAAAGCCAAAATTGAAAAAGAATGCTAAACTAGAAAATGGCGAAAGAACATACAAACTAGACGAGAGTTTATTGTGACGAACCGGCCCTTGCACTAGTTGTGCATATTCTTGACATCTACAGGTATCTGCTTGATTTGCAGTATCTCTTATGTTAATATCTAGTAAGCAATAGATCAAACATCTTGAGTCCCATAAGTAATATAAGCAGCAACATATCCATGCACACGCACACATAGAACTAAAAAACGCAAACAAGAAGCAAAAAAACAGACCAGGACAAAGGTATGCACAAGCACAAACCAAGAGAAGTAGAGCAGAAAATAAACTGGAAAGGATCAAATTGTACCAGGAATTGCATTGCTGAAACGAAACTTCAGACTCTCGCAGCAGCAAAATGGGCCTTGGACTTGAGTTGCCGACAGGCCGGACAACTACGGAGTTTGAGTTTGCATCATTAGCTGAGGTTAGCAATATAAAAACTGTTTTTTGGTTGATAAGTACCCTGCTAATCTCTTTTCGTGGTAGACCATAATCAAAATCCTTTTTCAAAACGGACGATCAAAATATAGACGCTATGGAAAATAGCAAAAGAAAAAGGACATCAGAAGAAGTCAACTTACATTGGCAATGCAGAGCCTCTATCACTATTCCTGCCTCGCGATGCGACTTGCCTCCAACTGGCACGTCAATATTTTAGCAATTTACCGGGGTACATATGCAAAATTCTCACACTCTCTTTTTCTCTGCCGTGGAGCTCTATGGCTAAAAGAGCAGGCATAGATTTAGTAATCCTAACGCTAAGGTGTGCCGTTCATAGTAGATAAGAAAATGGCAGCGGGAGACACAGAAGCAGCAGCTCAGGAGGAGTACACAAAGGATGTATATGTGGACCTCACGGGCAACCCAATCCTCAGATCGGACCGCGGCGGTTGGACTGCCTGCTCGTTCGTCGTCGGCTGGACTTCCTCGTTGTTTGAGAAGATGGCTCACTATGGGATATCGTCAAACCTGGTGGTGGTCTACCTGACAAACGAGCTGCACCCTGGTTTACCATTTTTCTTTCCAATTATGGCTACCATTCATTCGTTGGCAATGAATCTTAAATGGCATTTGAATGAAAGCCAAATGGTCCAAATTTCTTTCGAAAAAATGGCATCGAATATGTACGAAATATTATCTTAAAAACCTTTAAAAAAAAATAGCTTTATATACCTTAGAGAGCGAGCTCATTTTTATAGTGCTCAATTGAGCCCCGGACAATTTTCGGACGGTTCCATGGCTCTTGACTTGCCTCGTTGAACTTTTTGTGTGGCTCGAGCAATTTACACGGCCGGGAGCATTGGAGATTTGGATTCACGGATCAAATTCAGATTGAATCAATTATATTAAATAAGTCAATTTGATTCGTTTAATAAATGAATCAAATTTTTTAACTCAAATTCGATCCAATTTTTAAATGGATCACATGACGCGATCTCAATTGATTTGTTTATTAAATAAGTCGGATTCAAGTGATAATCAAATTCAATTCAAATTGATCCATTACAAATGGATAAAATTAGGACCTCCAAACCCAACTCGAATTAAATTGCTTAATTAAATGAATTATAATTTGACTCAATCCAAATCGATCTAATTGACCCAAATCAATTTAAGGAGATCCAACATATTGAACTAACATAATCTCTAGCAATGAACCATCTTCCTTATTCTAAATTTACAAAGAATCACTTATTTGATCACTAATAACAAAAAACACTTATGTTATATTATAAATTTACAAAAAAATATCTCGATTAAAATATTTTATTTAAAATCACCTCAATCAAATATATTTTAAAATATTTTATTTTTATTTAATCTTAACATTTAAATTAATATAAAACATCAAATTATTTTTATTTGATTTTATTTCAGACAACCGAATCACAATTATCAGAATTCGGTTTAACAAAATTAGATTTTAAGTTCCTAGTTTTATAAAATCAATTAATCAATCTTTCATAAAAATCAAAATAAGATAAGTTATTTTTTATATTAATTTAATAGTAATTCAAATTTAAAATAAAATGAGAATAATTTAATATTTGTTAATATTAATTTTAATTAGTAAAATCAAATTAAAATAAATATTTTAAATATTTTAATAAGTTGATATTTTGTAAATTTATAATGTAAGGCAAATAATTGTTTATTAATAGTAATAAGATAGATGATCTTTTGTAAATTTATAATAAAATAGATAATTTCTTACTAAAAACTCATAATTTTAACATGTTTTAAAGAATTAAAATACTGATATTATTAAAAATCAATTGTAACAACAAACGACTTAATTTACAAATAATAACTTAAAAATTTTACTAAAAAATATAATAAAATAAAATTTGTAAACATTGATTTAACACGACTTGATCTGTTCATGACCTAATTAAATAAAAAAGTCAGTCAGAATCATAAATAAATTACACATTAATTCAATTACAATGCAATATTTTTTGGATCATATATTATGAGGTCTACAAAGAATTAACTGCCTGAGGATGGTGTTTACGCCTGAACAAGATTTCTGTCTTATAAAAAAAACTATAAATTTGTATAAGACAGTGATTGTAGCATCTGATCATATAATACAAGAATTGCGCCCGTAATATCATGCGTGAGTGCACTATTTCTGTTGAATACCCTGCATCAGTTATACTGGAAGTAAAAAAAGAGATCAAGTCCAATGTCACTTTAAATAACCATGAGAGTCCCTTCCAGAAGGCATTAAACTGAATTGACCTGCTTCTCTTGATAACCACAATGGATTCATTGCGAGAATTCTGTCAAACGAGATCTTGCAATACAATGCTCCTCTGTTTTTGAGTGTATCACAAATCGTGAAAGAGACTTCTGACCTGCTCAGGTGTTGCTGGTATCAACGTGACTGGACATCGTTTGTACTGTAGAATAAAAGCAAAAGTATGTCAATTATGATATGTGACATGTTGTGGCGCTCATTTGAATAAACAAGCATAAGACAAGAGAGACAGTAGCATCCTCACCTGGGAGACATACTTGAAGATGCAACCATAACAGAAAACAAAACCAGATGCTGCAAGAACAGTTGGATTGACACGTTTCTGGAGGCAGAGAGGGCAAAGTGTTCTATCTGGTGGCAATGGGATTCCATCCTCGGCAACCTATTCACCATCATTCAGAGACCACTTAAATGGACAAATAATGCAGTATTTTAAAAACTGCAATTTTATAGGAATATTAGAAACAATTTGGGCACTGCAAGGGGCTGTTTAAATGGATGCCTACATAGGATTCTCTTGGGGCACCAAAAACAAGTGGCATGTGAGGCGATGGCGTCTGAAACTCAAATGAGTAATTTGAGGGAGATGAGCAACACAATTCCTTTTCTAAGAGATAGAAATATCATAAGAAACAAGTGACATGAATTAAGCTATATTTGTGGCCTATATTTGTGGAAGATGTTATGTAATTATCATTACCATTACCATCCATTATTGCCATTGTTGTTTCTCCATGAATGAATCACTCACTACTCACCTGTAGTAGGACAACAGAAGAAACTACAGATATGCTACAAGTCTAAGAGGCATGTGAGGTTGAGTATGAAACTCAAATGGCTGATTTGAGGGAGATGGGCAACACAATTCCCTCCTCAAGAGATGGATATATCGTGACAAACAAGTAGGATACATTAAACTATATTTGTCATCTATATTTGTGGAAGATGCTATAATCACCATTTGTATCCATCATTGCTAACTGTTGTTTCTCCATGAATCACTACTGTCACCCCTAGTGAGGTAATAAAAGAATCTACAGATATTGTATGAAGTCAAAAGGCAACCTTACCTTTGGAGGAGGTGGAGGAGGGGGCGGAGGATACACAGTTGGTGCTGACATTCGTTCCTCTGCAGATTGATACCACCATTCCATCATCTGCAAATAATATCCAGCAAGGGAAGTTGTCCGTTCATATTAACAAGTGTTTTCGTAAAGAAATCACTACTCAAAGACATGTGAAAGAGATCCGTTTATCATTTGAAGTATAATTCTATAGCAAAACCAATAATAATCCATAGTATTCCCAATTGTGCTGCTGAAAATAAGCCAGCAGAATTTAAATATAGAACATAATATACCACCAAGACCTGTGTGGCAAACACAGCAGCAAATCACAAGAATATTTTTCACATGTTTTAGGTCAAAAGAACAAATTGACTAGCATTCAGAATGCAATCAATAGAATTAAACAAATAATAGGACAACCGATAACAGTGAAGCCGTGTCAGATCATGACGAGAAATCCTGAGAATGCTGTTCCAATGGAGACTATCAATCAAGCTTTACACCAAAATCCCTAGTGTCATCTTAAATGCAGGAATAATTTCGACATGAATGTTTATGTATTGCAGAACTGACTAAAAATTTCTGGAGTACGCAAGGTGCACTCACCTTAAAAAAGAACACAGCAGCAATTAGACCAGTTTGAGCATAATCCAAAGTAGTGTATATGCAGCTAAGGAACACTCTCTGAAATGTCTGGTACATTAAGAACGCCAAAAATTAAGCATTTTGCAGCAGATGAAAATATCTCTGAATTAGCAAATTATTTTTTATTTATGTACCTTCAACCAGGGAGGACCACGTAGTCTTTCAATCTCACGCCTTCTAATCCTTGAAATCCTAGATGCAGAATCCACCTACCTTGATAACAAATTACAAGAAAACAAGTCTTAGCTAAGAAACTTTCACCATAAAAGATAGTTGTTCCTGTTAGTGTTCTTAAATAACCATGGACCAATTAACACTGTCTAACAGATACATAAGGTCAATTATGGAGATATACGACAGAACGAACTAAAGATGATGTGTATGTTATTTTCTACCAAGGAAATAAAGTAGAAAGTAGTCCAGCTAACATAAAAAGATTACTAATTGATGAAATCTAAATTTTTTTTTCATTTATGAAACAATAGTACCTGATATACAGAAAAGGCAACACTACATAAAACTAGTCCAAAACCACAACGAAGATAAATGAGGCTGCTTTATAATGTAAAACATAATATTGATATCCAAATAACTTTGGCAAGACATTGAATAGATATTATGATGATCGCTTTACAGCTAATTCCAAGTTACTTACCAATTCCTGTCCAGTTGCACGGCATACTTGAACCCTCAAGGCATGAAGTCCAGGAGAGTAGAACCCAGTAGCATCCAACAGATATAACAGTTGGTAAGCAAATGATAATCCTGCAAATGGGGTAGCAATTTCAAAGTTTTATGATTTTCCAAAACTTTTATAACAAACATGTTTGGGACCCAAACACCTATCAAGAAAAGGCAGGGGACAAGGGGCTCAAAGAGATTAAATGCTCATAAAACACAGCTGCCGATGACTGAATTACTATGCGACTTTGGCCAAAAGGAAACATAAGGAGGACACTTGATTAACAATTTCATGCACAAGCCGCCACATACTTAAGGCTAAAAATATACAGAATTGTGGAAGCATCCAACAAAGCTAATTTGGACATGTTGATGATGTGTTGGACAGTCAAACTAGTGAGATGGATAATCACACTAGCAGAAGAATTGTTCACAATAACAAAATAGGGTAATTCAGAAACACATAATATAAGGCATGTATGGACATATCCAGAACATAACACCACAAATTTAGAATGGGTAAATACCTTCATTGGTTGCATGAATTAAAGGGTAACCAGCACCGATAAATGCCATAATTTTTCTTTTAATTTGGTTCATGCTTGATCCTTCTGTATCCATATCTCGAGCCTGTGAAGGAGATGTTTCCCTCTGATCCAGAAAGTAGCCTGTGTCCTCCAATCTTCCATCATCATGGCCCCAAAGGCTTGCTTGAAGCACTGCTTCCCTTTCACGGTTGTAGATTGAATGCAGCTTAGACTTGAAATAGGGTAAAATAACCTACAGGAGTTCCATCCAGATAAAATTGCCAATATTTAAGTTATAAAAGTTACTGAGATAACCAAATTTTCAAGGGACAAAACAAGAAAAATATTAAATAGGAATTATCCAACTATCTTGCATGTATACCCTACAGGCAACCATTGAGGGGTTGAATCAAAGATGATTTGGGATGGAGTAGCAAGGGAGGACATATTGTGAACATAGTATTTGCTTGTAACAACAGAAAAAGGAAAATAGAAAAGGAAGTTATGAATAAAAAGGCAAAAGGATAGACTTTCAATTAATTTCTAGTTAAGAGCATAACAATTGCATATTTCTGAAATCTAACTCCGAAAATGTACAAGAATTTCAAATTAATAAAAGTAAACACTAAACAGCCAAAAGCACTAAATTTTACCATAAAAGCAACTGAGAGAACTTTTTGGTGCTTCTGCAATCCAGAAAGACTTGTAGAATCCTTCTTTGAGAGCGGTCTTTCAGGTACGATCTTCACTGATCTCCTTCGCAAGCCATATAAGGACTCCGCAAAAGAAGCATCTGAAAGAAAACAGGCAGGAAAGGATACAGCTACCCGAGCAAGCAATCCTTACTATCCAAAAAAAATACCCAATTTAAATGTTTTTCTTGCCAATTTATTGGTCTACGTCACATATTCCAACCAGAAAAAACATCGAAACCGATACCATTCCATCCAAGACAAAGTTTTGTAAGGATTAAAAACAGTGGAATAACATCTGTAAAACCGAATCGATCAAAAAGCAAAGATATAGATCAAACTGTAAATTCACGATCGAATTGAGAAAATAAAACAAAGAAGGACCTGTAGTTCTCAAACTGTGAGTTTCAAGGACCAGCATCAGCAACGCAAAGAACTCGTCTTCGTAATCCAAAACCTTATGAAGAAATGGTCTTCTCAAGGCGAAAACCTGCGAACCAAGGGAGAAAGAAACAATGGGCAAGCACAAAAGGTGTTCGACAAAATGCCTATCCGAACAAATCCATGTCTTGGCGAGAAGAGAAGGGATCGAGTATGAGAAAAGGAAGGGGCACACCAACCCCGAGGGAGTAGGAGAGGGCGGCTCGGATACTGGCCGGGAGCTGCTGTGCCGCCGCCATCTCGAAGAAGGTCGGCCGTGCCCCCTGGCCTCCCACCTGGAACAACATCTTCTTTTTCCTCCTCTTCTTCTTCTTCTCGGGCTTTTGCTTTCCGAACTGAAACTATTTTTGAGGGATGAAATTATAGAGGCTTTCTCAAATAAAAATTATATGGAGATCGTTTTCTAGGGCTTCATGGCGGTTGGTTTGATGCCCAAAAGGGTTCAGGAGGAGAGCCGCCTTTTCGACCTAGAAGAAGCATAAAAAACTGCCACGTGGCACAACTTATCAGAGTTTCTATATATCTCAAAAACAAGCAAAATATCTGAGAAAATAGCATGCGAAGGAAACCTGAGAAGAATTACATACCAAAACATGAGAAAAAAACATGAGAAGAATGACATAAAAAAAGCTTTTAAAGGTCCACAGACCTGTTTGTTTTATCAAATTTGAGAATTTTTAAGTTCAAAAAAGTATAAAATTCGACATTTATTATACAGAATTTTTAATTTTAAATTTTAAATAACCGTAGAATTTATTGATCTTATAAAGTTGATTAAATTTTAATATTTTAATTTTTTAAATTCAACATGTAAAATTATGTATTAAATTTTATTATCAAATAAAATATAAAATTTATAATCTTAAAATTTATAAATCCAATAAAATGAACACAAAATTTTAAAATTTTAAAATTACATATTTTATAAAATAAACATACTACTGAAATTTTAATATTCAGGATTTTAAATTTTCAAAATATTAAAATTCTTAAAATTTTAAAAAATTTACAAAACAAACTAAGGGAGATTTTACAATTTTAAATAGAAAATGCAAAACAAATAAGTAATTGAGTAACCTTCAAAAGAATTTCTCAAAATATAGTTTACATCAATAGAAATATGGCCTACTTGAACCTTCGCCATTTAGAATGGTGCTGGCCTTTTGCATCATTGCTCAAAAATCTTAACAGAAATAGAATATTCAAATCAAGGAACATAACAAACAGAAACAGGAGCGAATCATGTCACAACTTCTGAATCGATAATCACATATCACACCAAACCAAGACCAAATTTCCAATAATAGATGTTACAGCTTGCTACAAGCAAAGTTTTACTAGTTGGTTCAGTGGTGTAGCATTTCCCAACCATACTGATCAAAAAATTGCTCCTCGCCTGGCAAAAAGGCTTAAACAAGGAAGTCAATAAATTTAACAATGGGAGCAGTAGATCCGAGACTCATTCACTAATACAAGTGCTGGCATGTCCACAGCCTATATTTTACTACATGAGTTCACACCTGTTAACAGGGTGCCATTATCTCGGTGAAGCCTAGATACAATCGAAGCCTCTCATCACGATCCATGTTGAAGCTCATTCCAATGCTGATGTTGTGGATGAGTCAGCCACGTCATGCCCTTTCAGTCGCTTGTGTGGTGGGGCACTATGGCTGATGTTGCTACCATGTTTGCTTTCAGTGGCAAGCTCCAGTTCAGTTTCAGGCACCTTCTGCTTGTCGCCAACTTGCCTGGAACTTCCTTCTGTTCTGACTTGACCTTCCTCTAGAGCCTCGGTTTGGGCTGGAGAGCATGCCAAATCTGACAATTGCATAGATGACTCATTTAAGGTGGATGATGACTTGAGCTTGTCGCCTGCCTTGCACTGCTTCTCAAACATCATCTGTAGGTACCTCCCTTGCTCTTCAATTCGCAATTGAAGCCTTCTCTGAATCTGTAAAAGATAGGAGAAAAAATATTTCATAAGACAGCATCTGACAGCATGAGCATCAACTCCAGTTTGTCACGAAGTCTTTTAGCTGGTGGTTGGAGTAGGTGGTAAAAATTGAAAGGAGGTATAAGAGAGCTGTAGCAAATGTGATTAGGACTAATAATATACCTCAAGCTGTTCATGGAGTCGTTTCTGGACATCCATCTGGAGTCTTAAAGCTTCAGTGATCTCTATCCCTCTGCAAACCAAAATAAAGAAACAGATATATTGAATTGCAAAGCCTTGTTGTGGCCTACATTTCTCGGACAAATGAGATACTGATTTTGCAAATAGATATTTAAAATGGCAACACATAAAGAACATATTTTCCAGCTATCCAAAAAATTTCTTCACAAGTCATGGTTCACTCACGTCTTCAAGTCAAGTGATAACACTCCTTCAGGTGGAAAAATATTCTTTTCTGATGTCCCTGGGCACATATAAAGAAACTACTTTTTAGACAAAAAGGAATACGCAAGGCCCTATGTTCTGCAACTATGAAATATAAAAAAGGATGATGACCCAAGAAAATCACAGGGATATAATATTTGAACATGTCTCAAGCACAAGAAGAAGTTGGCCCACTAATAATTGGACAATTGACTTGTAAATGGGCATTTGAACCTACTTGAATCATTTTCTAATAGTAATATAGACCTATTCAAAAACCAAAAAAAAGGAAGAAAAAGAAGCAAGTAATGACTTGTCTTAATGCTTATAACAAAAAAAAACCTTCAAGAAACAGAAGCTGACTTCAAGCTGCGTAAAAGAGTGGACTACTTAGGAAGAGCTATGAATACATGCACATTTTAGTAATTCCACAAACTAAAAGGCAAAAATGAGAATCAAATGCAACAAGAACAACCTTCCAATGCATCTGGCCTGTATCTAGCTGTTCTGTACTTCTGCAATCAAAACAAATAAAAAAAATAAGTGATCAAATCTATTACAGTTGCACTGTTAGCTTTTTCTAAATGAACCAGACCAAGGTGTTAGAGAAAAACATAAAAGAAAAGCTTCAGACCTGCAGATGGCTTTTTACATGATATATGGTTAAGCCATCTACCCTCATGAGTTTCAGGACGCCTTTAGGGGTAGCTTCTGCATGTAAAGCACAAGTAAAGATAAAAATCTGAATAAGTTTGATTCAGCAGCCAATGGACAATGGGAAAGCAAAGCTCCATACTTTCACTCCCACCAAGCTGATTGACAGCTTCCACAAAGCATTCATGAAGTTCTGGCGTCCATCGCATGCGTGGCTTGGGTGCAGCATTTTTGGCAGCAGATGATGGACTAATGGCAGCACAATGCTCTGTGGAATGAGAAGACACCGCCAAATGGGTCTGCTGCTGGTGCATTGAAATATTTGAGGGAACTTGGCCCATTGAGTTTGCATCCTAAAGAATACGACATAGTAATCTAGTGAGCTCTAGGCACGTGTGTATGGAACACAACAAAAGATCTGTTATATTAAAAATCAAGAGAATCATTATATAGGCATGGTAATCCAATGAGCTCTAGGCATGCATGTATGTAATGCAACAATAGATATGTTACATGAACAATCAAGAGAATCATTACATAGCATATGTAACTACTGTCAAAAGTGTAAGTTGCTAATCAACAGCTAATCATTCAATTCTCAGAACTATACCAGTTTGACCAACAGCTATCAATGTTTATGCTTCACTGTCAGAAAATAACATAAGTACTATTTTTGTTCTTTTCTGATTGAATAGCATGGAAGCAACTTTTCCTTGTTGAGAAAAAACAACAGGACTGAAAAGAAAATTTCACTCTTAACATCATATGATACCTTTGGCCGAGCATCAGTAGAATTTGGATCATTCAGAAGTTCCTTCCACTCATCAGTGATAATATCAGACCATATGTCATCTTGCTTGTCATCAGGTTTCATAATGCAATTGTTCTGCATTTGATTGCTCCCAGAACTGGAAGTATCAAGAACTCCTTGAAGAGAAACAGGATACCAGGAAGCATCAGGAGATTCCCTTCCTGAATGAGATTGGGCTGGAGTAAACAGTATTCCAGTCTCTGTTGACTGGGTAACAGGAGAACAAATAGAATGCCTCGCAAGTGATCGAGCTGAAGAGAAATGTAGGTCCGAGGAGAGCCCTGGGTTTGATGAAAATAGAGGTCCAACAACCCCACTGTTGGAAGCAAAAGGTGTATGACATGAAGTAACAGGGTCACTTCTCACTTTCCTTTCCATTAAAATTTGCTGGGAATCTGGCAGTGCAGGGTACCCTTCAAAAGAGGTAGGCAAAACAGATGAAGATGATGAGATGACACCAGAAATTCCTGAACTAACAAGTTGCTTGACATCTGATTTTTGCATTGATAAAGTAGACCGTGCTTCCATCCCTTTCCATATACAGTCTGATAGCAACCTGTCCTTATAATCAAGCAAAGTTTTATGTATGGGAATTCTGCTGTCCAAACTCAAATAGAAGTGATAATCAGCAACTAAAACTTCCGCTAGCAACCTGCAAAATATGCAAATCAAGAGAGGTTAGAAAGTAAACTATACATCCATCAGCAAGTATTTTGAACAGTTATATAATTATCTGAGGCACAAGAGACTAACATATTTTTTTGGACTTCTGAGAAAGAGGTTTTACAAAAAGAGACACATTTTGCTTCCTTGACTACAGCCAGAAAAATCTAAGTAAACAAGCTAATTATTTTATGGAAAATAAGACAAATAAATTTCTGAATGATTTGATTTATTTTCTTCTCATTTTGTTCGAAGGGGCCAATCTGAACACAACTTTATAAAGTTCTCTCAAAAACAAGATGCTTTAAATGATCACTTGTTTGCAATTGCCTGTAAGTATCTATAGGCATCAATATACTCAATGGTCCGGGTAGAGAAATTTTCATTTTAAGCAAACAAGCAGGGGCAAAGGGGCAGTGGTACATCATCGATAAGCTTAATGTTGAATGATATTGAGAACTGATGTAAATATAAGTTATTTTAAGAAAAATGATATATAGCAGTATGGTACATACCATTGAACTATAACCTAAATGTTAGCCTACTAAAGCACATTTCTATGACTGAGATCAGATAAAGGCCTGTTAAAAGATTGCCAATCATGAACTCAGTGAATTGAAATAAACTGTAAGTACACTAATATCAGTTTGGAACCAAGTGAATAAACAGACGTGCACAGAACGACAACACAGCACTTTGATGCAAGCCATCAGACCGCACTTTTTGAGAAACATAGACAATAAACCATAGATCCGTCAAGATACGCAACCGAATAACTCCAAAATCTAAATTTTCTGCCGAGAAGAAATCAACTAGTATTCAAACCGAACAGAATCCCACTGCATAAAGGAAAGAGGTAATTAAGAGAAAAAGATCATACTTGTGACCAAATCTAGGATTGCAATCACGACGGCTAAAACTACAATCCTAAGAGACACCGATAAGCAAACGGAGAGGCGGGAAGTGATGGAATTGGGCAAAAACCTAACTCTAGGACGGAGAGAGAGAGAGAGAGAAAGAAAGAGAAGATGGCGCACCAGTCCTTGAGGTCGGCAATCCCCGGCGGAAATCTCAGGCGGAGAATATCAAAATGGACACTGGAGGAAAGGGACGCCCAGATCATTTTTATGTGGCCATCGAAGGCCATTTTCTTACGTGGCAGATTTCTCTTTGATCCGGAGTGCACGCGCCAGTTTGTTGTGCACGAATACATCAAGATGGGACGGATAAGAAGTCGACACGTCAAGTATGTAGGCTAGTTACTCTTCTCGCAAATTGAAATAGACGACAGAGCGAGCCATAAATCGAACAGGTCAGGCCCGGCTCCAGTCTCAAGCACAAGACCAAGTTGGCCCACTAATAATTGGATAATTGACTTATAAATGGGTATTTGAACCTCATTATTTTCGAGGTTAACACCAAAGTCCACAGCTTGTTTGGTTTGGATAGAACTATTGCAGAATAACAATTTTCGCTGATCTTGCTTGATTCAACGAAATAATTTGGATTAATGAACTCTTTTTTTAGCATGACATGACACCATCAGGTGTTTTGACTCTTTGAACACAACTACTCATTAAATTATTATGGTTGAAATAATACAACATTGATCTCACAAAAATATATATATATTCATAACAAAAACATCATTCTATCAGCAAAAAATAACATAATAGCTTAGTAGGAGAGAAATATACAACTACCTAAATATAATAATACTTCAAAGAATATTAACCGAAATTTCTAGTCATTAAAAAAGAGTTACATATAATAATTTAGAATTGATTCGTAATTATTGCAATAAAAATACAAAATTTGGAGAAATAATTATGAACAAAAGAATCAAGGAGAAGTTGTTGGCATTATAAGATTAATGAGGTGATCAAATTTTTATACTTAATACCAAGAATGAAATGAGGTCATCAAATTTTTTTTCCTAAGAAAAAGAAAAATTACCAAGATTAACATGGAAAGATTGTCCGCCATATTTACCACTGCTGGCACAGGAACCTCTGCTCGCTCGCCGCATATAATTTTTTTAAAATTATGATCAACATGTTATCTCTAGAAGAAAATATAACCAAAATAAATCTTAAATTTATCAAAATTTCAAAGAGAAGGAAATATAAGGTATAAAAAACATAGCACAACCTAAAATTGCAGGTGCTATAAAGTATAATTGATTCTGAATTGCTAAAAGTAGAGAAGGAAATGTAAAAACCTAACTACTAAGGACAAAAAGGAAAATAATGTACTAAACTTATTCTATAGAAATAGAATATGAGTTTTAATTATGTATACGCGTTAAGGATAAGGAGAAGATAAATTGATATAAATAGTTAACAATAAAAGGACAATCCCATCCTATAAAAGTAGCATCATCACAACTGACTAATTCCAATAAATACAATAGTTACAACAAAAAAATTATCCCACCAACCGTAAATATAATTAACCTAAAAAAAATAAAAACTTATGAAAACCAATAACATAGCAAATGCAAACTACACTCTATTGGAACAAACATTAGCGTGCAAAAGAATACTACCAATTAGACTGACAATCAAAAATTTCTACAAAGAGTTAAAAAACCATATAAACAAATAATTCAACCATTAAGGAAAGAAAAAGTAAAAAAGAAATACTAATGTAAAGTAAACACAAAAACTAATATAAAGACAATAACAAATAGGGAATATATTACAAATTATGTCTTCCGCATTCAAAGAAATAGAAAATAACAACTAAAACCACAAATTTTGATTAGAGAGCAAGTTCAACCAAAATAAAAGTAATTGTACAACGTGAAACAACGAAAAGTAAGAATTTAGTCCGAGTAAATGATAAACAAAATGAATTAATCTAAAAAGAAAAACATATCAATTAATAAAACACAAAATTGATGAAACCTTACAAATTCAGCTACCATCCGTGGGTCAAACAAGCATAGTAAGCAAAAAGCATCAACAAAACCTAACAAGGAATTAGAATTGGAAAATAAGAAAAAAAAGAAAATAATTTATTAAAACCAAGAGGCCAAATAAAAGAGATAAAAATTTGTGGCGTACCAAACTCTAGAACCCCGATAACATTGAAAAAAAAAGTCAAAGCAAAGGTTGACAAATATTCCGCATTGGACAAAAGTGTTAAATGAATTTAAAGTGTTAAATTGTATGAATTTCAGAAAACATACACCAAACTATTTCAAAAATTTAAAGTTATAGGATATACGCATTTTTATTATATATATCAAATTTTATTTGTTCAATTATCCAATATGAAACTAATCCACCATAACTATCCACTATATTAATTCCAATTAATACTATCGAAAAATCATTTAATAATAGTCAACAATATCCTCATTGAACGAGAACATTTGAATATTCACAACTAACCATATGATATTTATTTGACTTAATTTTTTGATTCCAATACCAGCACTTAATTAATCATCTCAAGATAATGTTGATCGAATCCTACACCACTTGTGAAAGAACTTTGTTTATGCTCTAACCTAAACTCAAAATCAATATGTGACTCAACTATATCCTCAACCATCATAGTAGAATGTACCATCATATGACTTATACATACAGAATTGTCTTAATATCCGACCTAATAGAAATCACCATATATCTCGACTCTCTCATATTATTATTATGATAATTATGATCGTAACAAGTCTACACTTGTATACATCTAAGAGTTAAATTATATTAATGTGATTGATTGGATACTAAACCATCTCAAAAACTTAAACGGATGGGATATATATTTTTTCACTACATATATCGGACTTTATTTATCTAATTATTTGATATAAAATTAATCCATCATACTTGATATCATTATAAAAAGTTCAATCGACAATGAATATTCATCAATAAGATCAATAAATCTCCCGCATCAAGCAACATCTAGGGAAACAATGAATTTGAAGATCAAGTTAATTTAGATATCAAGAAAGCCAAAAAAAGAAAAAACAATCAAAGCAAATGTTTCCAAGACATAGATATTACACATGACTGAATTCAAAGATTCAAAATAGAAGCCCTAGAAAAGAAACCTCACCTTTAGGCATTGATGCTCATGGCAAAATACTCACAAACGATGTCAAAGTCAACAATAAAGCAAAACACCAAAAATATGAGCACTAACTGAAGACTTTGTGTGAAGTGGTTAGCATTTTCAATTAGTATTTCAAAGCAAAAAAGGAAGAGGATGAATGGAGATAACAAAGGATAAAGATCAAAGCTAATGAAAAGGATGAAGAGAGGAATGACAAGGGAAGATGACGACAAAGCATTTGGAATTAGGTTTTTAGAGAAGAAAGAAAAGAGATAGATAAAAACAGGAAAAAAATCATAAAAAGTTAGTTTGTCCCAAAAAATATTTGAGCAAGCTAATACAAATCCATAAAAGCTAGCAAGAGACAACGCACCAAACAACAAGAAAAGATGATGACAAAGCTTTCAAAATTAGGATTTCAAAGAGAAGAAAGGAAAGGGATGGATGGAGACAAAAAAAGAGTAAAGATCATGAAAAGGCGGCTTGACACAAAAAATATTTGGACAAGCTAATAAAAGTCCAAGGAAACCGACAAGAGACAATGGACCGAATGTAAATGGCTCAGTTCCAAGATGGTGGATGGCTTGCAGCTAGGTTTTTTGCCACTCAGCTTGTGGCACAACTCAAGCTTGAGCCAACAATGTACATGAGCCCCCATTCTCTTAAGTAGCAGAAGGTAATTCCTAGAACTAGTAGGTAAGCATCGGCTCTTCTCGGCAAGCAATTTGGGGTGATATTAAATAAAATAATTAATATAAATAGATAATTTGTATTAAGGTTAGAATTTTATACGAGAAATAATTAGTTAGGATAGTTGTTATAAAGGAAAGAGTGTTAAAGACAAGAAAGTCATCATAGTGGAAGTGAATTGAAAACTTTCACCTTAGTTAAAAAACTAAAATTGTAAACAAAATTGAATAAGGAAAAAGTTGAATTGAAAAGGTCTAAAGTAGAAGTTTAAGGAGAGAGTTGAGGTTAAAGTGAAGAAGAAAATATGAAAGAAAATAAAATAGAAGAATAAATAGTTGAAGAAGAATATGAAAGTGAACAATACAACTTGCTTAACCTATTGAACATGAAAGCATAAACTAATATAGTAAACAAAATAGTAAAAGAACATGACTGAAAAAGCAAACAATGAAGAAGCAAAGGAAGAAAAAGAAGAACAAGTAGTTAATGAACAATGTTTATGTGAAGAATATAAACTGAAACTGATGAAGAAAAGGTATAAACCAAAATAATAAGAATACAAATGACATTAAGAAAAAGTAGAAGAAGAAGAAAATAACAAAGAAAATAGTTCGATATGAAGAAAAAAAGGAAATAGTTAGTAGAAATTGGAATGGTAAACAAAATTGAAGAAAGAAAAATTGAGTTGAAGAATTTTAAAGAAGTTAAAATAAAGTTTCGGATGAAGAAGAAAATATAAAAGAAAATAAAGAAATAATAGTAATAATAATAGCAGTAGAAGAGGAAAAAAGAAGACATAAAGCAAAATTAGAAATAGTTACAGAATAATGTCAAAATGAAGAATATAAACTGAAACAGTTGAAGAGGTATAAATTGAAACAGTTCACAAAGTTAAAGAAGGAAAATTTTGAATTAAAGAAGTTCAACGAAGAAGAAGTAATTAAGGAGAGAGTTTAAGTAAAAGTGAAAAGGAAAATATGAAAGGAAATAAAATAGAAGAAGATAAAGAAGAAGAAAGCTGAAAAATTAAACAAAGAATAAGATGAAATAATTAAAGAACAAGGTTCAAATTGAGAGTATGAATTAAAATTGTTAAAAAAGAATCTATAAACCGAAACAACAAGCAAAATAGTAGAAAAAGAAGAGGACTAAAAAAGTGAACAAAGAAGAAGAAAAAGTTAAAGGGCATATTGAAGTCAAATTAAAAAAGAAAATATGAACAGGGACAAAGTAAAAGAAGTAAACTGAAGAGGTAAGCAAAGAAGAAGGTGCTAAAATTACAAAAGTACTTAATGGCATGTAGATAGTCGACCCCAAGGAACTCCTCCCAACCCCAATTTGTGTTCATCCCTCCATCACCAATATATTAAAAAAGAAAAAAACAATGTTAGCAAACTCATAAACACCATCATGCACATAAATTTTCTCAAAGAAGCAAAAAATCAAACACTTCGGGGTCAACCCACCTCATATTCCAACCTTCTGGATCCCAATCACCTACAAGAAAAACAATTGTTAAGCAAAATGATAGGGCACCGTTTGTTTCCGGATCAAGATAGGATCATCCTGAACTAACCGGCCTACCATCCAAACACCCAAAATTTGACTAGGATAATATTATATAATTTAATTAAATTTTACTTGGTAAATGACTAAAATACCCTCGATGCATATCTCTCGTCCGATAGCCACAATGAAACCCTAATTTCATCCTCTTCATCCTCCGCGCCAGCAATTCCCGATCTCGTTCCAGCAAAAATCGAAACCCTAATTTCATCCTTTTCATCTTGCCAGCAACTTCCGATCTCGCTCCAGCAGAAATCGAAACTCTAATTTCATCCTCTTCATCCTCCGTGCAACCAACTCCTGATCTCGCTCCAACAGATCGAAGGAATACCCGAGCAGGATCCCGCGGCGATCGGATGGGGATCACTGCCGCGGCGAGGTCGAAGGAGAGAGCAACAAAGATTGAGAGTAGAAAGACGAGGAAAGGGTCCGTGAATCGGAGAAGAAATTTAACGCTGCTGCAGAAAGAGGAAGGAGTCGTTCAAGGTGAAGGGGTCGTGGCATAGCTCGTCGGAGACAAAGGGGTCGCGGCGTAGCTCGTCGGAGACGAAGGAGTTGACGGCGAGGATCAGGACGGTGGAGCTGAAACCCTAGGCTATCTTTCGAACCAGAGAAAGACCAGTTTAAAGCAGAAGCTTGAGGGTAAGATGATTCAGAAAAAATTTGAACCATTGGCTAGTTATATCAGTAACCAAATACTAAAATTTTGACCAAATTATTTTTTTACACTTTAATTCTCATTTTGAGTTTGACCTTAACCTTAATCCGGAGCTAAACGGTGCCTAGATCTTTAAATATAATAAATGGGTGGATGATAATTATTATCAAAATCAGCCTAAAGGCTTGGCTATATAGAATAACATGCAAAGTGGGAAGGTGAGAAGAAGACGGCTTTGGGGATTAGAGGAAAGCAGAGAGGTGGCAAATGTCAGGCAAGAATGGGACCTGAGTCAGAGCCAACAGCTGAGGAAAACATAATAATCATAATCACTATCATCAAAAGAATAATAGAGAAAAAAAATTTTTACCTTTAAACCTTTTTTTGCAAACTGCAAACATAACAAAAGCAACAAAAGGAAAATTATATATTTAGCAAACATAAAATCTAGTATGTCTACTTATTAATACTTCATCTAAGAAGACAAGGAAAAAATAATATTATTAATAGGTGACAAAATATGTCGCCTAAGGGAAACAGTAATGCACTTGTCATTCAGCATGTTAAAGGCAAAGAGCATAGCACATAAAAGAGAGAATCAGAATCACCCTAAAGGCTTGGCTATATAGAATAACATGCAAAGTGGGAAGGTGAGAAGAAGATGGCTTTGGGAATTAGAGGAAAGCAGAGAAGTGGCAAATGTCTGTCAAGGATGGGACCTGAGTTAGAGCCAACAGCTGAGAAAAACATAATAATCATAATCACCATCATCAAAAGAATAATAGAGAGATATTTTTTTACCTTTAAATCTTTTTTGCAAACTGCAAACATAACAAAAGCAACAAAAGAAAAGTTATATATTTAGCAAACATAAAATCTAGCATGTCTACTCATTAATACTTCACCTAAAATCTTGTCATTCAGCATGTTAAAGGCAAAGAACATAACATAAGAATGCAGGTGGCATAAAGTGTATATAAAACACAATAGTATAATAAATTGTTATATGAAGTTACAAATTATACCCTATTTTGATGAAGACGGCTCAGATAAATCTTTCTAAGACAGAAATTATTGGGTAAAGAGAACTATTTGCAACTAATCTAGAACACAACAAAGAATAGCAAAGCAAAAAAAAGAAGAATCAACTAAAAAAGGAAACAAAAATGAACAACAACCTAAGTGAGGCAAAGGCCCTTATAGATAAAGCACACTGATTGTAGAAATTAACACATTGCAATAAGCAGAACATTTCAATTGCCACTGTAGAATTCAGACAACATACAACTAGATCTTCTCCAGCTGCTTCACATTCATTTGAAGTCATTGAACCCTATTTCTAGAAAAGGAAAAGACAAGACATGGAGATTAGGGTTTAGCGACTGCAAATCATGAGCTTTCCTTATTTTATTATCTAACTTATCCCACGTAATGTATTTCCTAGCTCAACCTTTCATTAATAAAAGACCTAACATGAGAAATTGTGCAGTTAGGATTTGCCCTTTGCTTAACATTAATAGTGCATTCATTCACCAACCAGAAACCAAGCAAGAAAAAAATGTATAGAAGGATATGAAGTCAAGTAATGAACTTTCACCAACTCCATAGTTTGACTCAATTTCAACATTCATAAGATCTGGAGCAAACAAAAATAAGAGTGAATTCAAAAGTTTGTAGCTTTATCATCAAATTGAAGAATCCAAAATTTTTGCACTGCAAAAAATAAACTCGAGAGAAGCCTCCAAGTTGTTATTAATGCACCTTATCCTAGAATTTACAGTTCTGTGTTTCCCTATTTATATCAAAATATCAATATTTTCTAATGAAAATTAGGAGCATGTACTTCTACAAGGGATTGAAAATAATCTAGGAAAACATCATTAAAGAAGCAATTGCTAACTTTTTCAATTCATTGACAAGAAGAACAATTAAGGGAAACTGCGATCAAATAAAATCCAGCTAAAAGCTCATAATGCAAGAACATCAAGCACTGCAAGCACAACTAGAGTTCAACAGAAACAATACTTTTACTACTAAATTTAATCATAAAATTTCTCATAGATTACGAAGAACACAATCTAATTTTTCCATGAATTTCTATTTTTCGTCTCAATATGGATTAAAATTAGCACAAAAAAGAAGCAACTTTGCTTACCCCCAATCCCAACTACACCTAACTTCACCATCATCGTTAGCTACAACAACAAGAATAAGAGAAAGAAGAGGAAAAAGGAGGAGAAAAAGAAGAGATGCGGACCTCTCTCAAGTATCACCAAATCCTCGTTCATAACCCTGTGATAATCTTCATTCGCATTTTCCTCTCCATCTCCGACGTCTCCCCCCTCGTCGGTGTCAGAATCAACACCAGTTCTACCGGCATCCCTCTCCCTCCTGGATGACTCACCGTCCCGAAACACATGCTTGTTAGTATGCATCCAGACCTTCAAAACCCGCTTGGGGACCCCAATTTGCCGGCACCTCTCCTCGGCAAAGCCCTCGTCGCACCGACGCATCGGCCACTTGATCCGCTTGGAGATCCAGAGCATGACGGTCTTTTGCGCGGGAGCACTTGGTGCAGAAGCGCTCGCACGGGAGCTCTACGACGCGGAGGGTGACCAAAGAAACCCTAGAATTAGAGAGAAAAAACACAGAATATGTAGTTTCGGCTACGAACCAACCACAGTGAGACTGCAACGATCAGTTAATAGCATACATGAGCCTAGATCAAAGGGAAACTCATTAAATTCTTGCTAAAATCGGGAAAAATTGAAAAACAATCTGAGAGGGATGATGTACATAGGAATATTGGAATCAGGAAATGGTGCTGCTTTGCAGATTCAGCTACAATCCGATTTCTTGGATCTCTCATTATCGGAAAAGACGTTTTCAGTCGGAGAGGAGGCGGTTGGTAGTGGGATTAGAGGCGGCGGCGGTGGCGGCTGGTGCTGGCCTTCACAACTGCTTTGCCACCGGTGGAAGAGGGCGATCTTCAAGGCGGCAACCAAACAATCGGGCCAACGACAAGGTTGGCGCTGGAGGTCGGCGTCCTAGAGAAATGGGGAACGAGTTGGGGAGACATTCTGGAAAAGAAGAGAACAGGCTGGGGAGGAGGAGGAGGATGAGGAGGAGAAGAAGGGAAGAGACGCTCACAGCCATGCGTAGTCGGCTACAAAAACCAAGCCAATTATAGACGGCTCAATTCCAAACCGCGCACCGGCTCGTAGCTTAGATTTTCGGGAATTCGGCTTCTGGCGCAGAGCCGACTCAGCAGAATATTGTTCATGACAAGTACTGATGTCAAGCGGCCGGTCATAACTGTAACGGACTGTGCTTGTTACAGTCACAGGTCATGCCAGCGTAGTCGGCCACAGAGAAAACAGCGTATCCACAGCACAGGGATTTGCGTGTTGTGCTTGCCCCAGCCTTTTTATTAAAAAAATTTAAAATATAAAAAATTGAAAAAACTTCTTAAAAAATAAAAAATTTAAAAATATGCAAAAATGGAAAAAAATAAAAAAATTCTAAATTTAAAATAATTCATAAATATTATATTTTAAAGAGCTTTTTCCCTACAACTTTCCAAAATTTACTCTATTTATGAAAACCCCTTATAATTTTAATATTTCTCTACAATCTCCTCTTTTCAAATTTATTACCTACAAATTATTACTTAATTAAAATTTTAGCAAAAAATTTCTCATTTATCCT